>LRSR01005213.1:0-18228 GCA_001579985.1 Hypsibius dujardini | reverse complement strand
CTTCTGGGTTTTCTTTATGGTAGGTGCTTGATTGTTTGATTTGCTGTACTATATCATAGTATGCTATAGCACTTCTGGAAATCAAACAATCAAGCAGCCGCCATGAAAGAGTGGAGATCAAGTAGAGGGTGAGCCGAAATACAGACTTTGCCTCATACATAAGGCTAGTCCTCTTACTTAGTAGCTAGTCCTCTAATAATAATCCTCTAATAAGGCTAGTCCTCTTACTTAATAGCACATGTAATGTATGTATAAATGTTGAAATACGAATTTTCGATTTAGCAACCGATGTTCACCTACTGGGTGGTCCGAGAGGCTATGTCGCAGGATGCCTTCACCACCACGCACGCCCTGTCCGATCCCAGCGTGGAGACAATAGCTGACATTAATGGAATGTTTAGTACCATCACTTATGCAAAGGTATACAATATTGTATAATATATACCAGACATGCTCAGTGTGATCGTTTATTTAGGCGAGCCACACAGACATCATTTACTAGAGCGGTTGATCGTTTCAGGGTGCCTCGATCTTGCACATGATCAAGGGTCTCATGCAAGAGACTCCCTTTTTCAATGCCCTAAAACAGTATGTCAAAGTGAATGCTGACATCCCCACCCGGCCGGAACTACTTATGACCGAACTGGACAAAGTATACAACATCGCTTCGGATAAACTGTCCGAACGTCTGAGCAAGTGGATCTATCAGAAAGGGTACCCGGTGGTGACAGTGAGCCGGAACTACGACTCGACCAATCCAAATGACATTTCCTACACGCAGAAGCGCTTCCTCTTGCCGGTGGCGCCGGGATCATCCGCGCCGGTTCTCAACGAGACCGACACGTGGGATGTTCCTCTGACACTGATCAGCGGAGCCTTTAAAGACGACTTGCAGGCTGCTCTTCAAGCGGCGAACCGGCCATGCTGGGTTTCGTCTGCATCTGGTGAGTTCAATTCCGTATAATGACTGGGGGAATAACAGCGATTTGACCTCTCGAATGGAGTGGGTGTTTTTCACAATACCTGCCCATGTTTGATGATATCACATTGGGGTCTCGGGATCGAAACCACATCCGCTGTTTGAGAAAACAAATAAGGGAAAACATTCCCGCACCACTTTGTGTTATGGCCCGGGACTTGATTGATTGATTTACTAAAAACGTTTGCGAAGTTTCAATTTGTTTTTATCCCAACGCGTAAAAACGTTTAATTTCAAAATTTTTAAACCCGTCCACTCCAAATTTGTTTGAACTCCAAAGTTGATTTGTTCGACATCAGCAGAATCTTTTTTGAATGGTAGGGAACGGAGCCATTGGGACCATGGGTCATTACTGCATCAGGAAGCCTAGATTGAAACTAGCCCATAGCTCCGCCCCCCTGGCGTCCAAACAAGATTCTGCTAATGTCGATCGATTCCAAATCGAATTTAGAATAGAAGGTTCTCAAAATTTTTGAAATTAAACGTTTTCCAAAAAAAAGTTTTACAGTGGTCAGGATAAAATAATTGAAACTTCGGAAACATTGCTAATCAATTAATCAATCAAGCCCCATGCCATAACACAAAGTGGTGCAGGAATTTTTTCTTTATTTTTTCCTGAAACCGCAAATGTGATTTTCAGTCTGAGATCCCAATGTTAAATCATGATGTAAGAACAGGTTTTTGTGAAAAAAATCCACTCCGTTCGGGAGGGAAAATCTCCCTTCTTTCCCAAGTGAGACAAGATGCTCAATTTCCATTTTTGGGACATGTAAAGTAGTAATACGGATCGACCATGTCAAATGTTCTTTTCTGTTCCACAGAAAAGCTTCCCGATCGTTGTCTCACTATTTTCACCGAAAAACCAACCGTGGTCGCCGGCACCGATCAGACATCCAACTTCATCATAGCCAATGTCCAGCAGTTTGGATTCTATCGCGTTAACTATGACATCAGTAACTGGAACAGGATCATCAGGGCATTAGGAGCGTACACTTCAGGGGTAATTACAGTCAACGTTGTTGCAGTGAATACCGCTCTAATATCTCAATGTTTGCATCAATCGAGTCAGTCAGTTTTTCGACAAAAAATTGCTTACGATTGGTTTCTTTAACACCGGCTCATTTTACGCACAGAAGCTTTATCCACCCAAGTTGAGGCAGTTTTCTTTTTCTCCTTCTACGTCTTCAACAGGCACGCAGCAATTCATCCAGACTGCCTAATCGAAAATTCAGATCAATGTGATATGCGAAAAAACAAAATCTTTACAATATCTCCAAAACTCAAAACAAAATTAGATTTGAAGTTTGATAACCCGTTTTTCAGATTTTTAAAATGGTTTGTTTTCTAGCGTACAAAACATGTCGTTTTTTTAACATCAAACTTTCATGCCTGCAGACACTAAGAAAACATTTTTTGAAATCGAAGAAAAAAAATCCCAAACGAATGGCGGTGTCGGGAGTTTTTATCTGAATGAATAAAAAACGTGTTTGTCGAAATTATTTTTTATTTATTCAAACAGATCAAATGCCAAACAGATCCCGCAATAAGCCGTTTTGTTCAGCGACGATTGTCCGGTTAATAAAATTTGCGCTTTCCTAGCAATTTTAGAAGGACAATTATTGGCTGGAAAAAACTAGAAAAGGGCACATCAAACAAATGAAAATCAAAAACTTTTCAAAGCCATCAGGCTGCAGATTTCCAAGTGATTTGAATGTTGAGATTCTCACGCTCTAGTCTAATTCGTTTACTTTTAATTTTAATTCCGAATCTTGTATATTGGTTACAAAACCTGGTGAAGGGAAGTATAGGTTTCCATAAAAAATGGTTTGGAAAAATGAGAAAAGTTGGAACCTGGTGTAACATGTAAAAAAGAAATCTGTCTCAATTTGGCTTGATAAAGTTTCTGTAAATTTGTCCATGTCGGATATGACAGAGGTCGATCCGCACTAAAAAAACTTATCACTCACAACAGGTGAACAATACACATTTCTTGCAGGCCGATCAGCGTAATGTGCTACACGACGTTCACACTCGTGGGCAATTAATTGACGACTCATTCAACTTGGCACGGTAAGTCTATACCGGACTATAACTATAATATAACTACATTATATTATATTATTATATTATTCTACTATGTTATGTAACTATATTACTGTTTACAGGGCTGACCAGCTGGGGACTGGCAATCAGTATGAGATTCCCCTCAGACTAATCAACATCTACTTGACCAAGGAGCAATCGTACGGACCTCTAGCCTCAGCAATGGACAATCTCCGTTACATCGACCAAATGCTTCGCGGCACCCCGGATTACCCTCAGTTTGCGGGATATATGCAGAATCTGGCGGGACAACTGTACAAGAAAAGCATGTGGGAAACCAATTGGAAGGACTCATGGACCACCGCCGACCAGGAGAGTGAGTCATCCTACGGAACACTCATGTTCAACACTCTCGTCATAGAAACGGCATGCTTTTACGGAGTGTCAGACTGTTTGACCGAGGCGGACACCCGGTTCGCTGCTTGGGTGGCTCGCGGGAAGGACCGCGCGTTCACGGCCGAGTGAGTGCGCATCTTCATCCAGCCTGTTTATGTAATTGTTGATGACGCCATTCATTTCTATATGCACAGTGAAAGGCCACCCAATGAAAATCTGATTCAAACGAAGAACCTCGTTTTGTGCTACGGCATGCGGGAAGGGAAGCCGTCGTACTGGAAGTTCATGAAGGAACTCCTAGTCGTGCCTGGTACCATTACCACCAGTAAGCTTAGTCTTCTTCGCGGGATGGCCTGTTCGCGGGATGAAAGTCAACTCCACGAGTACGTACCTTACCTATAAGACCAGTTGTAAATTTTAATTTAGTTTAATAAAAACATTTGAATGCTCTCATTGAAAGGGTGTTGATGGCTGCCATTGATCCAGACATCGTCCGATCCCAGGACGAAAATGCTGTCTTTGGCTATCTTAACAAGTTTAACGAAGCTCACGTGATGACATGGGAGTTCGTCCAACGCGAGTGGTCCAACCCCCTACTGACCAATAGGTATGCATCATATTTGGTCCAATTTCTTCTTGTCATTTCACTTTTTTTATCTTCTTCAACATTTTACAGGGCAAACGTAGTTGCCACTTTCGGCAGTAGCCTGAAAACGAAGTGGCGCATTGATCAGGTACGATACATGCATCTTGATACTACGGCCTTAAAAAGATTGTTCTCGGCTTGATGGCGATTAATTCAGAGGCGAATTTAAACGGGGATTTTAGAAGTTTCGAAGTTGACGATCTCTCTAAATAAAAAAGGGTACGGGAACTGTCAGTCAAACTCCCTTGTCTGTCGTTTTTATAGCTGAAGGCGCTTTTTGAACGGGCTAAAGGCGGGAAGGACGCCAAGGACATCCCCGAGGGCGCCACATTCGTACGGGCGATTGAACGTGCCGAGATCAATCGGCTGTGGGTGGAGAAACACGGAGGAAACATTGCCGCTCTTGTGTCGCAATTGACGCCTGGAACTGACATTCCCCCCACGGCATAGAAACGCTATCGCTGTAATATTTCGATCCAAGATGAAACGTAACCATCACTTTACAAAATGTGCCTTTTGGCTGCTTAAATACATGTACAGTACTGGAAACTTTTCGTTTTGCTCACGTCAGAGTACTCGCACTGTTTGCCGCGCCACTGTTTGTGAATACAAACATACCAGTAGTGAATAGCAAATGCACAAAGGAATGACCGATTGCCGCTGAAAAGAGTGCCCTTTTAATATTTGAGTCAGTTAAGTATTAATTTGTTATTAATTTAATTATTTAATCATGGGAGCCGATCCTGATCGCATACCATCAGACCAGTTTTTGCAGCACCAAAGCCACATACAAGTTTACAACACCAAAACACCGTGTTATTTCTGTCCGACAATGGCGATACAGTTTAACTGAATTTCTGCTACATTTTATCCGCACTTTGACATCCCAGTACACGCCATTTACTAAACATAACGACGTGAATTCTGAGATGTCAAACTTTGTCAACGGGATGACAGAAACTGTGAATGAAAAGTTCCCTGTTCGCTCGATGCGCGTGCGGGCGAGTAAGAATCCGTGGATGACGTGCGCAGTCAGAAACACCATCAAGCAAAGAGACCACGCCTGCCGAAAAATGGACTGACTTCGAACTGCACATGCAGCCAGTAATAACAAAGCAATAATCAAAGCAAGAAAGTAATAATCGGACTGACGTTAACGGGATCCGGAAGATTTACTACGAGTTTCGGGAAGAACGGAGTCCGGAAAGTTGGACCGAATTCTGGAAGGAATTTCACCCCAAGGGCGTCATGTTTGTGGCCGGCGTTTGCTCCGGTGGAAAAACTGCGATCCGCTTCGTCAAACCCGGATCGAAATCAACAGTGAGTACTACATTCAACATGTTTTGAAGCCGCTTTTCAAGAATGACATTCGGAAACTATTTCCACCATGACAGTGCTCCAGCGCACTCTTCCGGAGTCACCCAAGAATGGCTTCGAAATTCTGGAATCAAGTTAATTCCGAAAGAGCACTGGATGGGTAATGGCCCTGACCTGGCCCCCATGGATTTTTGTGTGAATGGTCTGATTAAGTGGAAATTATTTGACCACGCTGCCACTACAGTGGCATGTTTGAAACGGGTTATGCGAAAGGTGTGGTCGAATTTAGACCAAAGTAAAATTTATAACGCTTTGCGATCCTGGCCGAAACGTGCTAAACTTATGATAGAGAGGCAGGGGCTTCAAATCAAGCATGTTTTGAAAAATTCGAAGTGAAATTGTGCACGCGAGAATTAATTAAAAACTGAGCATCATCAAGTGGTTTAACCTCTGTACGGCTAATTTGCCCCAAAACCGAAAGGTTTTTCTAAAATATTACAACGTCAGGCCACGACCCCGGTATTTGCAAGTCTTTTGTATCATTTTACATATTCCACCTCAATATTTGCGAGAAACAGGATTTCATAATTTTTGGATGCTTATTTACAAAAACATTTCTGTCAAATAGTTGTGCGGCATCAGAAAAGAAGCAATTTTCAAACAGGAAGAAATCACTCTCTTCATTCCATTTTTGATTGATTGAACTTTACTACTGAATGAGTTGTGAAAATTTGGGCATGTCGTTGTTTGGGAGTGTTAGAAAATCTTTCAATTTAATAATGTGTACAAACATTCAACGACTTAACACTTCCGACTTGTGTGAGCCTCCTATGAAGTTCGCGACGCGTGGCAAGTCGGAAATTCTCTTTATTTTCACTTACCACTTCATACTTCCCATGTGAAAACACAGTTGCGCCTGCTCTTTAAAAACGCAAACTTGACGTCACATGTGATGAGGGTCTTTATATCAGCGTTTTTACATTGTAATTGGAAAGCTGAATGAAGGTCCGCTGCTGTTATAGGGTAAATGGCAAACTTGGCCTTTCAACCATGACCGACAACAGGACAGGCGGACAAAAACGGGCGGACGAACGATGGTTGGACGGACGGACGGACGGACAGCAACGGGCAGACGGAAAGGCAACGGACGGGCAGGCAACGGACGGACGGACGGACGGACGGACGGATGGACGGACGGACAGGCAACGGAGGAACAGAACGGAAAGACAGACAACGGACGGACAAACAGACAGCACGGGAAGGGTGAAATAGTCGGGGTGAAGAGGTGAAATTGGGGTGAAAATGGGGTGAAGAGGTGAAGGGGTGAAATAGTCGGGGTGATGTTGGAACCCACATACTACAAGGGAGGGGTAATTTTTTGTTACTTTTTGATGCGCATACCGGTGTATAGTCACAATGAAACCGATCACAATCTATTATCGTACTACAGTAAAGATTTTATTTGTTAGCTTGCCCTTCGGCCGCCTCGGAACAACGCTTTACCCGCTTCACCCGCCGTACCAGGCAGCAAAATCGGCACGGCATCTGCTTTAGTCCCTCCTTTCTGCTCTTTCGGAAAATTAAAAGATAAAACCATCGTAAATCTGGACGATGTGTATAGACGAAGAGGCGAGTCATATGCAACAAATAAAAACAATCCGAACAGGAGACGCAAACAAAGGCGCCTCTCTGCCCGTCAGGCGGACGAAAATGAGCACGCTAAATTGGACTAAGGTTATCGCGGATGTCCAATCTATATGCCACGAGGGTACCCTTACCCGGGGATTTACGTGGGGTACACGGCAGTTCATTTCGATAGCACCGGATGTCTGAACCTGCTACGAAACGTCGTTCCGGGTCCGCGTACTCTCCTATCCAGCAGTTCAACGCATGTCCATAAACAATACACTAACTAGTATCGTACATGTGTACATCGAACTTCACAAACGCGCGAACGAATCCCTTGCTCTGTGTGCTCAAGGCCGCCCCAAATTGTCCCGTTACGTGGCCCTTCTCATCAGCACCTGATTTGACGAGCTGTCAGCGTGTAGGGGACACCTGTCCAAGTGCGGTCGTAAACTGTGCACCCACGTTCAATATAAATAGCGCAAAAAGCACACACATAAAACACCAGGACAATACAGTAAACCTCCGCATCTTATCATCCAACGGGAATGACGGATCGGATGAAAAGACCGAATATTGACAGCCCCCACTTCTGCCCCCGCGTAGTCCATCTGTTCATATTTTCACATTCTAACTTGAGGCAGTTTCAGTAGTGACAGGCGCGGGAGAGAACGTGCAGCTTTAGTATGACTCGTGAGAGCTTTGTCGTGGAACACGATTCGAGTGTAAAGGAAACGATCGCGACGACGCCGGTGGGATCTTCGGTCAAGAACAAGGGCAAGGGTAGGAAGATGAAGTCCTCGTTGAAGGCCCATCTCCCGCTCATCATCCTCGGGGTAGTCTTCATCGGCGTGCTGATCGGTTTGATCGTCGTCGGGGTGCTGTTGGGCCAGGAGAGGAAGAAAGTCGAAGACCTGCAGAACACGATGAACGGCCATGCTGCGGTGAATGCCACGACTCAAAGCCCTGGCGGAGGAACGGGACCGGGTGGGACCTCGGTAACCGGAACCGCAATTCCTGGGGTCACCGGTCCGACCTCGACCCCACTCAAACCAGGATCGCTTCGGCTTCCCAGAATCAACTTGAACGGTGTGCTCACCAACCAAATCGACCCCATCAACTACGAGCTCTTTCTCAAGATCCATTTGCCGTATGACGCGAACGACACCATCCCGGAACCGTTGACGACCCGCGGCAACACTGTGGCCATTACGCTGAAAACTCCGGATAGCAACCTGAAAAGCATCACACTCCACGTGCGGCACGAGGTCCCAGCCGACTCAAAGACCGGCCATATTCTCCGTTTCGCCAAGGACAAAGTGACTGTGACTAAAAAGGCCGAACGGACCGCAGTGGTCGTGGACTCGCTGGAGTACCTCACGTCAGACTTGGTCGTGATCAACCTTGCCTCAACTTTGGTTGTGAATGCGGAATACGTTCTGAAGATCGAATTCGACGGCTTCATAGCACAGGACAATCAGGGTCTCTATCTGAGTCAGTACATGAAAGACGGACATTTAAGGTATACCAAAAAATTCATTAGGGTCATTTTATTGTTCGTCGATTTCCTCACGTGATATGTTGCTGTCATTGTGAGTTACGTATCTTCATGCAGGAATCTCATCGTGAGCCAATTTCAAGCGTTCAAAGCTCGTCGCGCCTTCCCGTGTTTTGACGAGCCCGGCTATCGGAGCACGTTCACCACGACCCTGCAGTATCCCAAGCGTTTTGGCATGACACGCACGAACGAAGACGTCGATCCCCGTTCACCCTCTAGTGAAGTGAACGCAAACGGCCTTTTGTGGACCAAAACCGTTTACAAAACGTCCGCCCGCATGCCGGTATACCTCAACGCCTTCTTGGTCAGTGACGCGAATGATTTCAAGTTTCACGAACCGATTGTGATGGCTCAGAACTACAGCACATCATTCCCGGCCTTTCGAGTGAGTTCCCGATAATCCATTCGAGGAAAACGCGGCGGGTTGAATCGGTCGGGTGGCGGAAGGCGCCACAAGTATAAATTGTAAACTACACTCATACAGCTTCACACACACCGTTGGTTACAATTTACACTTGTAGCGCCCTCTGCCACCCGACCGATTTGACCCATGTAGCGATTCAACCCGCCGCGTTTGCCTGGTATCAATCAAACCGCGACGCGCGCGAACATTGATTAATTCTGAACTTTCAGGTCAACACCATCGGAAATGCTGAGCTTGTTGCCGGACCGAACAACCGGAGAGACGGACGGTTTGCCGCGGAGCAAGGCCGAGATATGATCCAAGCGCTGACGCAATGGTTTGAACAGCCCTACACTATCAGCAAGCTCGGTAATGCTTTAATCCCGAGATCAATCCAAATTGATGGTCGTGTATAAGGGTTACGGCAATCGGCAATTCTGATTCTTCAGACCAAGCTGGAGTACCGGACTTCAGTGCCGGTGCAATGGAAAACTGGGGCTTGGTAATGTACCGCGAGGCCAGTCTGCTCTACCAACCGCAAGTCTCGACGGCCGACCAGAAGCGCGGCATCGCCGCCATCATCGGCCAAGAACTGGCTCACATGATCTTCGGCAATTTGCTGACGTGCCAGTGGTGGTCCGATACTTGGCTCAATGAAGGCTTCGCGCGCTTTATGCAGTACGAGCTGATGTATCGCACCAAGCCACGCTGGAACTTGGTATGTGCTTTCAGGCGAAAAAATGAGCGGCGAAACATAAACCAGATTTCTCGTACACACGTGGGAAAAACCGTGTGTTAACCGAGTTAAGCCACTACACTCGTTTGTTGCATGGCTGTTGCACAGCCCCGAACTAAAGTGCTTAATTCAGTCAGTGCAAGGTTTTTGCCACGTGTGTACGAGGAATCTGATCTATGTCTCGCAGCCCGTTTTCTGGCCTATTCCTGTCCGTTCTACTTTATTCAGTCAGACCAGATATTGAAATATATTTTCGAAATGGTGGACCATTTCAGATTGAAGTTACAGTAGAATCGATTGGGATCCGCTAAATATTCTTTCACGGCTGCGAGAAAGAGTTCGGGACCTACATGTATTGTACAGTATTATTTGAAACGTTACGCTAGCAATTCCACTTTCTTCGAAGGATACATATAGCTCCGCCCCTTGATCTTCAAAAAATATTACTTGACTTGAAATTTAATTTTGGATGGAATGGATCTGAAAATATATTTAATTCAATACACGTGCAGTGTATATAATATATATGGCCGGGACTAGGACAGGAAATTAGGTGTTCAGAAAGACAGAATACAACACTTCTTCTGTAGCCAAGACTAATACGTAAAGAATAGTCCTCTTAATTGCTAAGCATGCATGCACATGTAATGTATTTATAAATGTCGAAACGTTAATTTTCGATTTAGAAACCGATGTTCACCTACTGGGTGGTCCGAGAAGCTATGTCGCAGGATGCCTTCACTACCACACACGCCCTCTCCGATCCCAGCGTGGAGACAATAGCTGACATTGAGAGGATGTTTAGTACCATCACTTATGCAAAGGTATACAATATAGTATAATATATACCAGACATGCTCAGTGTGATCGTTTATTTAGGCGAGCCACACAGACATCATTTACTAGAGCGGTTGATCGTTTCAGGGTGCCTCGATCTTGCACATGATCAAGGGTCTCATGCAGGAGACTCCCTTTTTCAATGCCCTAAAACAGTATGTCAAAGTGAATGCTGACATCCCCACCCGGCCGGAGCTACTTATGACCGAACTGGACAAAGTATACAACAGCGCTTCGGATAAACTGTCTGAACGTCTGAGCAAGTGGATCTATCAGAAAGGGTACCCGGTGGTGACAGTGAGCCGGAACTACGACTCGACCAATCCAAATGACATTTCCTACACGCAGAAGCGCTTCCTTCTGCCGGTCGCGCCGGGATCATCCGCGCCGGTTCTCAACGAGACCGACACGTGGGATGTTCCTCTGACACTGATCAGCGGAGCCATTAAAGACGACTTGCAGGCTGCTCTTCAAGCGGCAAACCTGCCATGCTGGGTTTCGTCTGCATCTGGTGAGTTCAATTCTGTATACTGAGTTGGGAAAGAACGGAGATTCGACCTTCCGATCGGAGTGGGTTTTTGTTTACAAATACCTGTCGATATATCACAATTTTACATTTGAGTCTCGGGGTCAAAATCACATCCGCGGTTTCAGAAAACAAATAAGGAAAAATAATTCCCGCACCAATTTGTGTTATGGCTCGGAGCTTGATTCATTCATTCATTAGCAACGTTTCCGAAGTTTCAATTCGTTTTTATCCCAACCAGTAAAAACGTCGATACTTTTCCATTTCAAATTTGATTTGCAATCGATTGACATTGACATTAGCAGAATCTTTTTTAGTTGTCAGGGGGCGGAGTTATGGGTTAGTTTCAGTCTAGGCTTCCGAGTGACGTTGCAGAAATGATGATCCCTAGCACCGCCCCCTGGCGTCCAAACAAGATTCTGCTAATGTCGATCGATTCCAAATCGAATTTAGAATGGAAGGTTGTCAAAATTATTGAAATCAAACGTTTTCTAAAAAACGACGTTTTACAGTGGTCAGGATAAAAAAATTGAAACTTCGGAAACATTGCTAATCAATCAATCAATCAAGCCCCATGTCATAGCACAAAGTGATGCAGGGACTTTTTCTTTATTTTTTCCTGAAACCGCAAATGTGATTTTCAGTCTGAGATTCCAATGTTAAATCATGATGTATGACAGGTATTTGTGAAAAAAATCCACTCCGTTTGGGAGGGAAAATCTCCCTTCTTTCCCAAGTGAGACAAGATGCTCAATTTCCATTTTTGGGACATGTAAAGTAGTAATACGGATCGACCATTTCAAATGTTCTTTTCTGTTCCACAGAAAAGCTTCCCGATCGTTGTCTCACTATTTTCACCGAAAAACCAACCGTGGTCGCCGGCACCGATCAGACATACAACTTCATCATAGCCAATGTCCAGCAGTTTGGATTCTATCGCGTCAACTATGACATCAGTAACTGGAACAGGATCATCGGGGCATTAGGAGCGTACACTTCAGGGGTAATTACGGTCAACGTTGTTGCAGTGAATACCGCCGTACTCACTGTCTGCATCAATGGAGTCAATCAATTGCACAGCGCAATTTACTGATCCATTCTTGCATTTGTGAGATTATGTGCTGTTACACGACAAAAGTACTAGTACACTTACACTACACTAGTACACTAGTACACTGCATTACAGAAGTACACTACCACTAGTAGTACACTACAGAAGTACAGTTATGGAGGAATTACTTCTCCAGCCCACACCCAAACCCATGCGCCCACACATCTTAAGTCTATGAGTGGGCACGCTGGAATGGGCGTTGACTTTGTGGCCATTGCAATTTTGTTCGATAAAAGATCGCTTAGGACTGGTTTTTGTAACACCTGCTCATATTACGTACATATGTCCATGTCGGATATGACAGAGCCGCACTATGATCCGCACTAAAAAACTTATCACTCACAACAGGTGAACAATAAACATTTCTTGCAGGCCGATCAGCGTAATGTGCTACACGACGTTCACACTCGTGGGCAATTAATTGACGACTCATTCAACTTGGCACGGTAAGCGTATACAGTTTTATAACTATAATGTAACTACATTATATTATATTATTATATTATTCTACTATGCTATGTAATTATATTACTGTTTACAGGGCTGACCAGCTGGGGACTGGCAATCAGTATGAGATTCCCCTCAGACTAATCAACATCTACTTGACCAAGGAGCAATCGTACGGACCTCTAGCCTCGGCAATGGACAATCTCCGTTACATCGACCAAATGCTTCGCGGTACCCCGGATTACCCTCAGTTTGCTGGATATATGCAGAATCTGGCGGGACAACTGTACAAGAAAAGCATGTGGGAAACCAATTGGAAGGACTCATGGACCACCGCCGACCAGGAGAGTGAGTCATCCTACGGAACACTCATGTTCAACACTCTCGTCATAGAAACGGCATGCTTTTACGGAGTGTCAGACTGTTTGACCGAGGCGGACACCCGGTTCGCTGCGTGGGTGGCTCGCGGGAAGGACCGCGCGTTCACGGCCGAGTAAGTGGGCATCTTCATCCAGCCTGTGTATGTAATTGTTGATGACGCCATTCATGTTTATACATCCAGTGAAAATCTGGTTCAAACGAAGAACCTCGTTCTGTGCTATGGCATGCGGGAAGGGAAGCCGTCGTACTGGAAGTTCATGAAGGAACTCCTAGTCGTGCCCGGTACCATTACCAGCAGCAAGCTTAGTCTTCTTCGCGGGATGGCCTGTTCGCGAGACGAAAGTCAACTCCACGAGTACGTACCTTACATATATGACAAAGGCAACTATCAGTTGTAAATTCTAATTTAATTTTTTTGCTCTCATCGAAAGAGTGTTGATGGCTGCCATTGATCCGCACATTGTCCGATCCCAGGACGAAAATGCCGTTTTTGGCTATCTTAACAAGTTTAACGAAGCTCACGTGTTGACGTGGGAGTTCGTTCAACGCGAGTGGTCCAACCCCCTACTGACCAATAGGTATGCATCATATTTGGTCCAATTTCTTCTTGTAATTTCGCTTTTTTTATCTTCTTCAACATTTTACAGGGCAAACGTAGTTGCCACTTTCGGCAGTAGCCTGAAAACGAAGTGGCGCATTGATCAGGTACGATACATGCATCTTGATACTACGGCCTTAAACAAATGTTCTCGGCTTGATGGCGATTAATTCAGAGGCGAATTTAAGCGGAGACTTTAGAAGTTTCGAAGTTGACGATTTTTCTAAATAAAAAAGGGTATGGGAACTGTCAGTCAAACTCCCTTGTCTGTCGTTTTTTCTAGCTGAAGGCACTTTTTGAACGGGCTAAAGGCGGGAAGGACGCCAAGGACATCCCCGAGGGTGCTACATTCGTACGGGCGATTGAACGCGCCGAGATCAATCGGCTGTGGGTGGAGAAACACGGAGGAAACATTGCAGCTCTTGTGGCGCAATTGACGCCTGGAACTGACATTACCCCCACGGCATAGAAACGCTATTGCTGTAATATTTTGATTCAAGATGAAACGTAACCATCACTTTACAAAATGTGCCTTTTTGGCTGCAGAAGTACATGTAAAGTATGGGAGACTTCTCGTTTCGCTCACATCATAATACGCGCACTGTTTGCCCTGTCACTGTTTGTGAATGCATACATACGAGTTGAAGTCCAATAACGACAATTTAAAATGCCCAAAAATTAAACAGAAGCCAGTAATAAAATTTACGCTCGGGTGCCGGTACGAGGAGGATGCTTCTTTTCTAGCCACCCTTGGGAGCAGAGGATATGACCACCCCCGCTGATTCACATCAAGCTGGAGCGGATCGTTCAATTCCGTTCACTTGTCCGTGATTGGTCCGTTGGGACCTGACAGCCTGACAGGCTATGCTACCTTGCTTGATTGAAATGATGATTCCGGTTTCAAAATTTTCAAGTCAGTAAAGTTTGAGTGAATCTGAATGAACAACCAAGCGACCGACGGAACGTGTTTTCGGGCCGGACCTAAAATCGACCGACGGAACGTGTTTTCGGGCCGGACCTAAAATCGACCCTTGAGATCGGGAGCGTACAGTAACTCCGGCCCTTATTTCCAAAGATCATTTTGCTAAGGCTAGTGCGAAGTCTCACTATGCTGGAATGGCTGAGTGATTAGAAATAAGACCCAAAAACGAGTGGCTGGAAACGGGGAACCCTCTTCGTACAGATAACTTGAACAGTTCCATTTCACAGCTGACCGTAGTGTGAGCCCCTTTTCAAGTCTTACGCAGTCCGTTATTAGTGGCAAGCACGTAATAATTCTATTTTAAGTACCGCCATATTTTCCCGATACGTCTTGATGCTCTTCCCTTCGATCGGCTGTGAACTACCACTGCTAATCGGTTAGAGGAGGCTCCGCCGCGTCGCGTCATGTCATTGCGATTTTCTATTAAAAGTCCTCACAAAATGTTTTGCTCTATCAAGTGAACAAACACATCATGGAGTTGAGAAAACGTTATTGCTGGGCTTTCGGCATTCTTTTCGCCGGACTCCTTGCTGGACTGATTGCTGTTTCAATTCTGTTGGCAAGAAAGACGGGAGAAGAATTGGATCGGGCCAAGTTAACCACTGCGAGGCACGGACCGTTCACGCTCCATACTCGTGCGACGTTATCTCCCGCTTCATCCGAGTCGGCGCCGATTTACCGACTTCCCACGACCGTCCAACCGCGTCACTACGAACTCTTTCTGCAGATTCACTTGCCATACGACGAAGATGACACCCTTCCTGACGCCCTTACCACACGTGGAAGCCACGTGAATATCACCTTAAGAACCGCCGCCCAAGGAGTCCGGAATATCACCTTCCACGCTCGGCATGAGGTCAAGGAAAACTCTGTTTCCGGCTACATCAAGCAATTCGACAAAGATGCCGTGTCCCTGTTGGAATTCACGGGAAACGGCACCCTTGATGGGGTCTTCAAGATCGTGTCGGTCGATTTCTTGAAGGTCGACATTGTAGTCGTGCACTTGGATCGGGCTTTGCTACCGGATCGAGACTACAAACTGAGGATTCAGTTCGAAGGCGTTATTGGTCAGAATATGCAGGGTCTTTATCGCAGTCAGTTTGTTAAGGATGGAAAAACGAGGTGAGATGTAAAGGGTCCAGTCAGCTGAACGGTGGTCTGAATAAAGAGCTTTTTCAGGTACCTTGTTACCAGTCAATTTGAGCCCATAATGGCGCGAATGGCGTTTCCGTGCTTCGACGAACCCGGCATTCGCAGCCGATTCTCCACCACCTTGAAATACCCTAACCGATTCACAATGACAAGAACGAACGGTCAAGCGGAGGGTGAAGCCATAACGGACGGCTTGTGGCTCATCCAAAAGTACACAACAACCCCGGCAATGCCGGTTTATTTGAACGCTTTTTTGGTCAGCGATTTCGAACTGACCAGTGTGGATGCTCAAGATCCCTCGGAAGAAATATATCCGGTGGGTTCCAGTGGGTTCAGTGGGTTCAGTGGGTTCAGTGGGTTACAGTGGGTTCAGTGAGTTCCAGTGGTTTTGAGTGGGTTCCCGTGGGTTCAGTGGGTTCAGTGGGTTCTGTGGGTACCAGTGGGTTCAGTGGGTTACAGTGCTTTTGAGTTGGTTCCCGTGGGTTCAGTGGGTTCAGTGGGTTCAGTGGGTTCAGTGGGTTGGGTTCAGTGGGTACCAGTGGGTTCAGTGGGTTCCAGTGGGTTCCAGTGGGTTGAGTGGGTTGAGTGGGTTGAGTGGGTTGAGTGGGTTGAGTGGGTTCCAGTGGGTTGAGTAGGTTCCCGTGGGTTCAGTGGGTTCAGTGGGTTCCCTAGATATTATTGCAATGAGCATCATCATTTGTTTCACACTTTCTGGTCGTTTAGTTTAACGTCATTGCCCGGAAGGAGTTCATCGATCGCGGGGACGCAGCGTATGCCTTGCAGCAAGGGAAAGTCATGATGGAATTCTTAAGCCGGGAGTTTAATCAATCTTACATCGAGCACCTTCCAAAGCTGGGTGAGTCCATCCATTCATACTTTTGCAACCAGGTCGTTGAGCCGTTATCTTTAACAGCCGCCATAAAACCGCGTATTTCGATAATTTTCTTAGACTTTTACTACAATCTGAACCATCGTTGGAAAGCGCAAGCTCATCGATGACTGAAGTTATTCGAATTCTAAGCGACAAATATAATTTACTGTTACTCAAACTAGTGAAACCTTGTGATTCGTCGAAAAACAAATATTCAAGTTAAATTAATTACTCTTCAGACATGGCGGCGGTTCCGGACTTTAACGTAGGCGCAATGGAAAATTGGGGACTGATTTTGTATCGAGAAGCGAGGCTGCTGTACCGGCCGAAAGTGTCCACGGCCGAGCAAAAGTCCGGCGTCGCTGGCATTATAGCCCACGAACTGGCGCATATGCTCTTCGGCAACGTGGTGACCTGCTCATGGTGGTCGAATATTTGGCTAAACGAAGGCTTCGCTACGTACCTCATGTACATGCTGATGGGGCAGGCCAATCCGAGCTGGAACACGGTTCGTATTCCAACACGTGCAGCGATCACACTGAAAGTCAATGGAAAAAGAAGAAGGCGTTAATGCCGCTTGGGTCAAACTCAAAGACACAAAAACACAAGACAAAAGCGTTTGCTTGCGGGCTGGGAGTACCGGATTCAGATTGAATCTGAATACCTCCATTTTTCGTTTCTTGTTTTTTTGGGGTAGTAATGCGATGAGCCACAGCAGGGCGGGTGGGAGGAAAACAAATCCTCACGAGCGACAGCGAGGAGACTGAAATGTACAACTGTGCTGAGGTTACTTTGAGGGTCGTTGTTTGGGTTCTGGTGGGCCGTAGGGCTCCGAGTGCTATCATCTGCATTATGTTGCAGTTTCTTCCCGATTTCGTTATCAATATGATTGAATTCATTTGTGGTGAGCATTCTATCGCCTATTACGTACACTCTGCGAAAGGAAAGCGCAGTGCATTTTTTTGGTAGTCAATAAATCAATCAACAACTATACAAATTAAGTGTGTGGTTGTCCTACACGGCCCACCAGAACCCAAACAACGACCCTCAAATAACCTCAGCACAGCTGTACAGAATGCGATGGACATGCGGGATGAGAGAGAAGGCGGAAGCTCACAGAGAGAATAGTGACCGCAGGTCAGAGAGAGAGAGCGACGGCTGCCCAATCAAACGGCGAGGAACGCTCCGGCTGCATTAACCTTAATTACCATTGGTCAATTTCTATTAACGTGTATTTTTCTTCGCAGAAATATTTGTTCTCCTATTGGGTGATCCACGACGCCTTTCAGCACGACTCCTATCTCTCAACACATCCATTATATGATCCTCGTGTGGAAAATAACACCCTGATTGACAATTCCTTTGACCCCATAGCTTACGCAAAGGTATGTCTGATGCAATGCAGAGTCTTCATTTTCGGCGCAAAAATAATTTAATTAACAAAAAAATAATAATCATAGCGCGAAAAGTGTTCTCACGTAATTGTGTGATTTTAGGGTGCCTCAGTTCTTCACATGCTGAAAGGTGTGCTGGGAGAGATCGGATTTAACCGCGCCCTTAAAGAATACATTCGAGCCAACAAACTCGGCAGCGTTGAGCATGGGGACTTTTTGAGGGAA
>LRSR01005212.1:0-10933 GCA_001579985.1 Hypsibius dujardini | reverse complement strand
AGATGGTTAAACAGATAGACAGACAGACAGACAGACAACCAGACACTACTGTCTGTGTGATGCACCATTTAAATTTTACGGTCTCTGACTGCAGATGCATTTCCAACAACACTTTCCGGCAGAGCAAAGTATCACGCGTCAAGAAGGCGCAACAACCGTCGTTCACTCCAGCTGTTGCCATCTATCAAAACTCTTTAGCACGTCGATCTCGGTCAGACAGGGGCTAAGAATATTCAAACCTCTCGGAGGCGAAGAAAGGGAATTTTCCGCCGGAAAAATTATTGGCACGATACGATCAGGCATCGTTTGTCGTCGACGATGGCAACTCTATAAGTCCACGGCGCCCCGCTTCTGGTAGCTGTCGTCGGCGCTGCGCGGGGGGATCGCCGGTGTGATGACATATGATGCCACGCTGCCGCTCCCCTCATCCCCTCTCTCCCCTCCTCCCCCCCCCGCTATCCGTGATCACCCTGGTGCTTTCGCGCGAACGTTTAGTTTGTTTTTTTCTCTTTTCGTTTCTTTCTGCTTCGTTCGTTTCCTGGTGGGCTCGAGACTCTACGAGGTCCGTGACCTCTCACGTTGTGGTGTGCGGTCCTTGAGACCTAGAGAAAGTAAATGGGCTGCTCTGATTGCATTGCGCTTAGGAAAGCTTTTGCTTATGTATCTTGGTATTACGCCGAACCATCGTGGGCCATGCCACTCATGGGCGCCTGCGTCAGTTAGAAGGCCCATTATACCAAAGAAGATATTTTTTACTATATCAATAATTTATCAAGATAAAATTCCTCTACAACTTAAAGACACAGGCTAAGAAAGAAGCACAAACAGATCCAGATAGACTCAATCACAGAAACAGACACAGAAACCGAAACAGACGAAGGCACAGACACAAACACAGAAACAGTCAGAACCGAAACAGACGAAGGCACAGACACAGACACAGACACAGACACAGACACAGACACAGACACAGACACAGACACAGACACAGACACAGACACGACAAGACACAGACACAGATACAGACACAGACACAGACACAGACAGACAAGAAATAAACGCAGACGCAAAGTACGCCATCCGAACGAAAATACATATCATTTTTTTATATTATTATAAAAGCAGTGACCGTTCTGAAAGTTACCGATAAAGCCACCCGGACGGTATGAGTGACGTAACCGCGAAGCGGTACGTCATTTGTTGTCCTTTTCTGACAGTGCGTGCTGTGTGGTTGCAGCTGTTTTACCAGCTTTGAACTATATATGAAAACGGGTCTATCGTGAGTCGTGAGCATAAGGTTAATTTAACGACGAAAATGAAGATGTTTGTAGATTTTTTGTGAAAAATCTGCACGAATATGCAACGTTAATAACTTCGTTGCGTTTTGTTCAATAACGGAATTTCCTCACGAATTTGATACGATCCCCCGAGCACCCTCATCGATTCATGATGCACTATAATTGACGTCTCCGAGGTCGCCATCGCATATCGGGTGACACCATCAAGCATCCTCACCCGCCGATTTAGTTCCCTAATTGTGTGGCATTCGTTTTAGGTTGATCCACAATGGCGAAGAAGAAGCCAGCGAAGAAGGGAGGCCATAACAATAATAATGGTAAAGGGAAAAATGGAGGAAAGAATCCAGGGACAAATACTGCTGCAGAGAAACCGTCCAGCGTTTCCTCGGTCGACCCGGACTTCACCGAGGTCAAACGGCGGAAGCGCCTGCCGCGGGCCTGCAAGAAGGCTGACATGACGGAGGAGCACTTTCGGAGTTGCGGTCTGCAAGTGCGGAAAATAAACGGAGACGGGTATGGTTCGATTGATTGATTGATCGATTTGATTTGATTGATTTGATTTGAAGTTTTTCTCCCTTTCTCTCTCCTGTGGCTTTTGAAAACTAAACCGGGTTGCTAACGTTTTTTGTTTAGGAATTGTTTGTTTCGAGCATTCTCCGATCAGTTGACGGGACTGGAGAAGGATCATTTGACTTATCGGAAGGCGATCGTTGAGCATCTCGTGCGTTTATTTCTCTTCCTTTGCCCATACTGCCACAACCATACTCGGGCAGAAACAGCAGTAGATTGCATCGGGTTTTCTGTTTTAGGTTCAGAATAAGGATGATTATTCCGGGTTTCATGAGCAGGAGGAGGAGGCGAGCTTCGATGAGAGACGTAAGTGAATCGCTCCATTTCGACTGGTCGTTGATTGATCGATTGTTCATCCTCTTTACGGGCGTTGATTGATCGATTGATCGATTCCGTTTACCGGGCGTTGATTGATCGATTGTTCATTCTGTTTACGGGGCGTTGATTGATCGATTGTTTATTCTGTTTTTTAATTGTCCGTAGCATTTTATATTTATTCCGGCATTGGCAGCATGATTGATTGATGACTTTATCTGCGTTTTCATGTTGCTTTTTAATAACGATGTTACCAATCCCGCTAAGGTGGAATTGAAATGTGCTGTTTTTGATTATGGTTTTAAGGCGTTTAATCGGTAATACCTTTCCGAATCGTTCGACTGGTAATCAATTTTAAAAACAATTTCTTGCGCTCTTGTCTCTTCAGCAGGGTGTAATCTAAATAATTCAAACCATTCATCAATAAAGTGGCTAAGTTCGATCCAGGACAAATACTTTTTCTGCAGTGAAAAAACTCGCGAAAGCCGGTAGCTACGGCGGACAAGATTGTGTGGTCGCGTTCGCACGGATCTACAATCGCGTCGTCTACGTCCATCAACCTGACGAAAATATCACACTCCAGGTAAAAATTGTAAAAACATTTTTACGTCTGTCTGTCTTTGTCTGTCTGTCTGTCTGTCTGTCTGTCTGTCTGTCTGTCTGTCTGTCTGTCTGTCTGTCTGTTTGGCTATCCCCACACAGGATTTTTACCATCTGTATTCTCAATTGCCAGTTTCCTCCTCGTCAAAACGATAACGTGCAAAAGTACAAACAGGTGCATATCCTGTACACCGGCGGGAACCACTACGACAGCATTCGTCTGCTGGACGACTCCTCGCGAACCGCACCGGCCGATGTGCATCTCACTGTGGATGCTGTCGGCGCACAGCGATACTCACTGGACAAGCGGTCGGAGGTGGCTGAAGTCAGGTCCGCCAAATCGGAAGTTGTTCGGCCAGCTGTTGTCTTTCTCGATGTGGATGAAACCGTCGATGGCGGTGCAATGGACTTGGACGCGGATGAGAATGTAGATCCTGAACAAGACTCCGCTATCGGTTCGTACTGCCCCTGCCCCTGGTTTTTTTGGTTAAGTTTTTAGTTACAAAAATAGCAAACTGACATAAAAAATGGAATTCTTTTGTGATCTACTGAATTAAATCACTAAAAATAAATTAAACACTTTTTTTTAAATCCAAACAATTTTCCTGGGTATTTATTAAAAATACTTACTTATACCTCTAACCTGCTGCATCATCATCCCACAGGATCGGACGGCACGGCGTCCATTTCCAGCAGCGCTTCCGGTGCGTCAGAGAGCGAACACGGTGATGCCGCACCGCCAGCCACGCCACCTGAGGTAGTTACGGAGACGGCGCCATTCGAAGTGCCTCTTTCACAGCCGGAACAGCCGTTTCCTCCTGTCGAGATAACTTCTTCCCACTCAGCGGGCGTTATGGAGATTGTCGACTTACCCTCTGAATTGCACGGCACAGACTCCCCACGGGTATCAAGCGTTGAGTGTGAGCCGCCGGTCGAACCTGCCGCTGCTGTGGGACGTGCGGATGCTTCCAGGACGACCTCAACCACACATTCCAAGGTAATGAAAGTTTTGTAAAATATCTTAAAATTAAAATGTACCTTTTTATGTGTTGTAATTCAAAAATTACCTCCGGAATCCATTGACATCACCAGAAATAGTTTCCGATACGAGGGGGCGGAGCTGTGGGTCAGTATTGACCCAGGCCGGAAGTAGAGAGTTATATTCCAGGATTCGCCTGTTTCTCGGTCCACTTAACTCGGGAAATATTGCGGATAAGCCCGGCGGATTCTGAGTTGAATTTGAGATAGAGCTCTGGTATTTGAGATATACTTGAGAAGCAGGGTTGAAATATTTTTCCAAAAGTACTTATATTTACCAGAAAAGGGTAGCACGTGATCGGAACGGGACATTTCAAACCTTGATATTGCGCTAGTCTTTGTATGTCTTTTTTCAGCCCCTGTCCAAACACCAGAAACGATTGGCCAAGAAGCAGCAGAAGAACGGGGCAGTCCCATCGGCAGCGACGACCACAAAGGGGCCCGATCCCGTTCAACAACTCACCCAGAGTCTCTCAAAGATCCAGATCACAGCGCCCAGTCCGAGCCGACTCGTGATGGTCTGAACCGATGAGATCCGGCAGTTATGCTTTCACTCCCAATGGTCCTGCCTGGTCCAGCCAGTATCCAATCCGTCACACGACCCGATGTCTGTTGCATGAAAAAGATTAATTCAACAATTAGGAATATGTGAAAAAACCATGGTTTGCTTGATGATTCCTGAAGCTAGGCACTGCGAGAGTGGCAATGTTTCTTGCATTCGCATTTGAATTTTTCCTGCTGCATAACAGTTCATGATGCCTTAATCGAGTGCTTTCTATTTTCTGGGTCGTCTTTTTGTGTGACGGCAAAGAAATTCTCTTTTAATCAATGTTTAACAGTACTATGTGAATACGAATAAATCTGTTTCCAGTACATCTTGAACGAGTCGGACTGAGCTTGTCTGTCTCTCTGCTTTTGTTCCCCTGTCTGTCTGTCTGCCTGTCTGTCTGTCTGTCTGTCTGTCTGTTGTCTGTCTGTCTACCTGTCTGTCTGGCTGTCTGCGTATTTGCCTGCTCTACTGCCTATTCGCGTAACATGTCTGACTATCTCTCGGGATAAGTATTTTGTCTTGTCCCGCTTGGTCGCCTCACCAATCTGCATATGTATTCTGCGATCTGTGTACCTGATTGTCTGCATCATTAACTTCCTGTCTGTTGCTATGCCTGTGTCCATCTTCGTGTCATCTTGATTGACGGTCCAGTTTATCTGTCCCCGCATTCAAGTCTGTATCTCACTCTGAACTTGTCCAGACATCGTTCAAAATTTTTGAAGATAATTTCTCGTTCATGAAGGAAATTCTCCCGCAAGCACGTTTTTTATTCAAATAGGAAACTGTCATATTCACATCCAGAGAAAAAAGAACCCTTGACCACTCGGAGGAAAAAATCACCATGTCTTGCGCAAAAAGATAAAAAGATCCGTACAGAATTGCAAACGGCGCTAGTGATGCTGCAAAAATGCAAGTTTGTCGAGATCCAAAAATCGCGGAACGTTCCCAGAATAAGACAATCGAGAATATGTAAAAGACTCAAAACCGGAACACAGCTGCGAAAAAAATGCCAGACAACCTTTCCAACTGACATGCGACTAGCCAGCGAAAGGGCCGGAAAAGTTCAAGTGAAAGACAAAAAAGTGAACGGGAGAGAAGCATCACGAGGGAGTTCGATGATAGATGCGAGCGCCGATGAAGGTCGTGTCGTTAGAGTCCACAGTCGTCGTCCTCATCGTAGTCGTGGGTGCGGTCACTTCCACTTGCCCGGAATCAGAGCTGGCGAAAACAAAGACCAACATTGTTACAAAAAATGAGTCGGGTTAGAACAGAGGAATGCCAGTAACACACACGATGGGCTACTTCCGGCAGGGGTCGTCACCGGCGATTCCGTAGAGGTAGGAGCGGTTGAGGAAACAGGTATCTCCGCCACCGGAGCTCCTTGGACTTCGCCATTGGGCACGATGTTAATGATCACGACAGCGGACGTAGGTGCAGCTGGAGTGGTGGTTGCTGGAAAGGGGCAGGTGATTAACTAGTGGTCCGGTCAGACCAAGAGACAACCAAAATTAAGGAGATAAGTCAGACACAGGCAAACGAGTCTTTTCTTCTCAGACAAACAAGCAGAATAAAGAACAGACAAACAGATATATGCAGGCAGACAGACAGTCAAGACAAACAGGCAAATGATTCTTTCCAATCAGAGAGACCAGCAGAATTAAGAATACAGACAGATAGACAAGCAAGCGATTCATTCGGGCGATGCAGGATCTAGATGCGAAGACAAAGGACAAGTAGGAGTGACAGACAAACGACACTGAAATGCAAGTAGACACTGAGGCACGGATAGACAAACTGAGACTGACAGACTGAGCCAAAATAAAGAAAAAAACAGGCAAGGAAGGGCTTACAGTCAGTGTGCTTCCGTGGCAGGTCCGCAGGCTTCCGATGGTCTTCACGTATGGCGTTCACTGCAAAAATTGGAAAATACACCTAGGTAAACGACGAAGAAAAAAAATTAACAAAAACGGATGAAAACTCACAAAGCTGGGCAGCATCAAGGGCATTCTGAAAGGAATTCATGTGGCTCATCACGGGCGGAGCATCCATCGTCCTCATCGTGGCGCTGAAGGCGATTCCCGGACCTGAAACAAACAAAGAACTCTCGAGGCAGCCAAACAAATTGCAGGTCTGCCTGCCTGTTCATTCGTCTGGCTGAAAGCTGACCAGTGTGTGCCTGCCTATCTGCAATCCAGGGCCTATTTTAGTGTGTAACCTTACAAAATGTGTAAAACTCAAAGCCCGAGGTTTAAACTCTTTCGAATTTCGTCTGAGATGTCAGAGAAACATAAAATTAAAGCATTAAAAAAATAAAAGTAGGAAGGTGGGCTACTGGGAGTCTTCTGTACACAGACAACGTTTCAATAAAACTTTCATATGCGAAAGTGCCCTTACTGTAGTCCCGCGTGGAAGTGGTGGGAGCGGCGTTCGCTTCATCCTAGGGAACATCATTCAAAACCAACGCCGCTCCCACCACTTCCACGCGGCACTACAGTATTATTTCCGCAGTTTGCACCACAGATGGTGCGCTCGCGTTTTTGAGCGCAAAAGGAACGCGCTCATTTAAAGAAGTTATTCAACTAATAATTATCGACATTTTTTTAAGAATTAAGCGATCGATCTACAAACAATCACTCACCGGATGACTTTTGCATATTTTATGGTTCTGCAGTTGCAAGACAGGTGATAAACCCAACACCACGGTTAGGTGTTCTTCGCTCGCTCGCTCAGCCAGAAAACAACTTTAAATTCCTACATTTTTTGGCAGATCTGACATCTTGACAGCGTCTTTGCTCTGATGAAAGGAGCATTGTGAAGCTATCTTTCTAATATCTACATTTTTCAAAAAAGCGCATTGAATTTGCCGAAAAATGATTTGACTTTTCGCTAAAGCGTTTAGCTGTTTTTCCTATCCAAATAAAAATATACTGAAATATGACAATATATAAAATATAACAAACATATTAAATTTTGTTATTTAAAATCTGGCATGCAAAGCGCAGCGAGATATCTACTGGTCCGCAGAAAACCAGCGCGTGGTATGCCTGTTTATTCGAAGAGGAGACCGACACGCAGCAGCAAGAGCCCTGCTGCAGTCTTCCTGTCTGCCCTCTTGGTTGTGTTCTTTACCTGACTGTCACCCGATTGTCCGAGCGTCTGAATTGGACCGCCCTCAACCAGTCCTGCCTGCATAATCAGTCAAAACACGTACCGGTAGCAACAGGCTCCTGGACAATGTCTGCCGCCATGGGTGAGGGAGTAGTGGCGCTGAGCCTCAAAGAGACCTTCTTCGGTGATGTGCCATTCCCAGCCGCCGGCTTGAGAGTGGTTGACACGTTCACGGCATCCGGGGCCGCTGTCATGCCTTTGGGCGGAAGGACAAACGACAGCAGCGCAGTTGTCCCTTCCGGCAGGGCAGGAGTCGTCATCGTCGTGATTGGGGTGGACTCTGTTTCCGCAATCCCCATTGGAACTGGTGTCGCGACGACCACAGCCGAGGTGAGAGACGGCAGTGCAGTAATCATGGAGGAGGAAACGTTGATGGTTGCTGAGACTCCGTCCGGAATGGCGATGCCCACCGTGGGTCCTGCAAAACACGACACAATCGAGTTAGAAAAGTATGCCTGTACAGTATGCAGACAGATAAATACAGGGCTGCAAAAGGACATTTATTTTATCTGAGACAAAGAGAAGGCAGACAGTCAGACAAGACACGTGAACAAACAGACAGCCAAACACGAAAACATAGATAAGACAGACACACGTTGACACACAGATAGACAGATACTTAAGACAAACAGACATATCTGCAGACAAGTATAAGAGACAAGCCGAAAAGAATTACATGCGGGCAGACCAACAAACAAGTAGTCCAGACTTGCAATACGGTAAGCACACTGACAAGACAAACAGCTAGCTTGTATAAATTAAACAGGCCAGAAAAGTTCACATGAAAATATCAAGGCAAACAGATGGCGTCCACAGACCCTCACCGGTTTTATTATTGGCCAGCACCGCAACGGCAAGATCGAACTGGCTGGCGGTTTCGTTCGATGGTTGAGGAGGAGAGTCTTCGAGGACGACGTCTGTCGCGGTGACGAGAGAGTCCGGCGAACTCACGTTGCTGGTGGCCACGATAGTGTCAGCATCTTCGCGAGCCGTGAGAGGGTAGCCCGGTGCGGCGAGAGCAGTCAACGGGATGGAGAGTGCCACCTTGCCGTCGACGTCTGCCGGAGAGTCCTTGATGAGGGTCAGGGAGCCGTTAGAGATGACCACACTGGAGACGTTCGCAAAGCCTCCCTCCGGAGAAATGTCGAAGCTGAATGACTCACCTAGATTACACAAAAACAGCAAATTCAGATTTTGAATTCTATCCCGTTTACCTACCTGTCTGATTAGATGTCTGATTAGATGTCTGTCTGTCTGTCTGTCTGTCTGTCTGTCTGTCTGTCTGTCTGTCTGTCTGCCTGTCTGTCTGCCTGCCTGCCTGCCTGCCTGCCAATCTGCTTGTCTGTCTGCTTGCATGGGTTCGCCAGCTTGTTAAGTTGCATATCTGTCTGTGCCAGGTCAGAAGAGCTCAACGAATCGATCCAATCATCAAGAAATGGGAAGAACGAACAGTCTTACTTGCAGCAGTGGAAGTGATAGGATGAATCGTAGAGGAATGCGAGACATTCGGTCCGATCACGTCGTCGTCAATCACTGCAAAAGAAATCATGAATGTACACTAGACAAGATGGGACATGGGCGTAGAAAAAAATAAGGCAGAGGGATGACCGACATCCTTACGTTTGATAAAGACGACGCCGGCGATGGAGGCTCCCACGCCGAGGATGGCTAGGATGATGATCATCGCAATCTGCAATGAGCAGTAAACAAAACGTTAAGAGACCGCAGAGAGTTGAAATGGAAAAAAATTACCGTGCGGAAATAACCACTAAACAAATCCAAAGACAAGGAAAAGAACACTCACAGTGAATCAAGCCAGTCAATAAAAGACACCTTCAATAAAATTCCTCTCCAAGGCCACTAGTAAAAAAATCTTCCTCGTATCTCTCTTGTTAAGCTAAGCTGAGCAAGCTACCAATGATTTACAGAAAAAGGCTAAAAAGCATAGCTGCTATTTTATAACTCAGCTAACTTAAAAATACTCACGAAATCATGGGAAAAACAAAAATAAATCAAAATACTGAAGCAATCAATCGTGGGCCAAGCCCAACAAAATAACCCTTCCTCCCAAAAACTGCCTCACCGCAAATCGCCAGCAGGAACAGCAGCTCCGCTTTCGCCGATACGGGTCCGCGTACTCGAGATCCCGGTAGGACTGTCGACGTCGACGCGCCAACGTGTCCATACCGCCGGAACCGTAGGCCATCATGGCTGTGTCTCCTCCAAGAGCTCCCATTCCACTGCGCCCCGCGTAGTAGTCCCCGGCGCTGGCAGCCGGCATCAAGACAAACAGCGGCGGCTGCAAAAGCGGCTGTTTGTAGGAGTCCATTTCGTAACCCACGTTGGAGTATCCACCTCGACGACCTCCCGGTTGATGCATCCTTCCGGCTCCGGTGAGGGTTTGCTGAGGGAAACTGGAGACTTGGCTGCCCGCAGAGTTTTCGAGGACTCCACCGGCTGAGATGGAGCGTCGCAGGGTGGCCTGAAAGCGGGGAGTAAACAATTTCCACTGGCGGCCTTGAAAAAAATGGAGGCTCGGCCGGGAATTCTCCACTTACAGGTTCGTCACGCGGAGGCAGGTAGCAGGTTTTGGGTTGGAATTCGAGGAGCTGATACGTGTCGCTATTGGCCATGAAAAAAATGAGCAAAATCGACAGAGAACTCACTGAGAAATGTGCCTGGAAGAATTCGTGGGCAAAGAAGCGGAGGAGGAAGAAATAAAGAAGGCGATGAACTGGCGCTGTGCTGTGCTTGCTCGAGTCGAGTCTCGCCGCCGGGAGCAACGAGTAGAATCGTAGTTCCGCCCTGCAGGTCTGTCATGGGCTGTGTGTTTTCGGACAGCACATTCGAGTCAGCGTGAGCTCAGACACGAGATAATGATCGCTCTGCCTTTCCGTGGTTCACAGTCGGCCTTTCCCGGGAAAGAATTTGCATTGCACTGCTCCGTAGGGCACATTTTTCAGTCGCACGGAAAATTTGCGTAAGTCGACGCACTGAGATACGAAAACAGCCTTATTTTTGCGCCTCTCCAACAGCTTGGTAGTTAAAACAAACAGACAAATAACCAGTCAGCCTGTCAGTCAGGCAAACAGACAGACTGAGATCGAACAGACAGACAAAGAGAAACAGAACAACAGACAGTCAGGCACAGACAAAAATGGGTTCTTAAAATGTAATATATAAAAACTGGCAGAAAATACTGGCGAAACAGGTAAATCTTCGGTTTTAATCAAATTACGCTTGCCTTAGCAAATAGTTGACATGAACATATGAAGAAATCTTGATACCCAGCTGATGGTCATCAATTAATCAACCCCACAACGATTGCAGTAAGTTGAAAACCAGTGAAATATCAGTCCAGTTGGAGTCAATGACCGATTCAAACAAAATGCTA
>LRSR01005208.1:0-18321 GCA_001579985.1 Hypsibius dujardini | reverse complement strand
CTCCCCCAATTGGACAAGAAACGGACTTCCCCCTCTATTTTTAAAACGACACCCCCGCCCCCAAAGGCACAGGAGAAGGAGCCTCCGATCTTAGGCTTGATAGGATTTTTTTGAATATTAAACAGTTTTATGGTTACAATTTTCTCAGAAATGTCATGAAGTTATGCGGAATGCGACACATTTATGCAAATTTATTTTCTTCGCTGATATTTTGCTCAAGACCTCGCCCAGTTCTTTCCACTACTGCTAATCTCGCCTAACAATGGGAAATAGTTGTCTTGTAATCTCTCATCCTGCTCTTCATTTGGACTCGATTGGCTGTGCTCAATAGCAGGAAAACGTTTAGCTTATTTTTTCTGTTTGATTTCCGAAGACCCTTAACTAGTGCTTACCTGGAGAATGAGGCCTTCCCTGTCGTTGTCGTCGATCGTCACTTGGAAAGAGCCACTGGCCTGCACACCGTAATAACCACGAACATTGCGACTCTCAGATGCTGCCATGGCGAGATCCGGCTTTAAAATAGCCAGTAACAAAACAAGGCAGCAGATTGCCGGGTAAGCCATGGGAACGGATGAGCGATAATTAAACAGTACACGACAGAAGAGGAAGTTGAAAAGAGTAAAATCATTCGTTTAGCTTGAAAGGCTTCGCCTTAATTTATAGTGACGACTAGCAATTTGACTGAAACTGCAACACTAAGCTGTGGTATATAAACGAAGGCTGATCGTGTGACGTAAGTTTGGAAACGCCAAACGTAGTATATGAAGCGAAGACAGGAAGTGTGTTTTGATGAAAAGTTGAGATTTGAAACAGGCCAGACTGATTTAAAGGTGGTTGTCCCCCGAAACACAATTCATCCGCTACAGTAGATGTACAGTACTTAGATTACAAGACGGGTAAGTAAGCAGACGCGTACATGTGTGTGCCAAGCCTCTGGTCAAAGCGAATTGACTTGACAGCCGCATCTCTTTGTCTGTCTGTTTGTCTGTCTGTCTGTCTGTCTGTCTGTTTGTCTGTCTGTCTGTCTGTCTCTCTGTCTGTCTGTCTCTCTGTCTCTCTGTCTCTCTGTCTGTCTGTTTGTTTGTTTGTTTATCTGTCTGTCTGTCCTTCTGGTGTGTCTCTATTCAGTCAGCTTTCTTTCCTTGTTTCTTCATGTGTAAATTATTTGGCCAGTTGATTCATTTCTAATTCTACGTTTGAAGTGACAAGATGCGCTGTATAGCATTAAAAAATTCCGTTTGAAAAGTGTCGACTATCGTTCAACAGCATGTTCGGCCACCAGACGTAACATCACATACACACATCCGGCTATTTCCGCAGTCAGATTTCTGATGAAATCAAAACCGTGGTTGCGATTTTGTTTCCGTTAAAACCAATTTTCTGTTAACAGACGATTCCGCCTGAAAAACTATCATTCCTCCGCTTTTTCCTAAACTTCTCTCTTTTTATCGACTCACAAGAGCTTTGAGCTCCTGTTAACGTAAGTCGGTCACAACATCAAACCGGTCAACGTGATATTAAAACCAGCGTTCTTTCACGCCAACGGTTGTTATACAGAGGTTAAACAACTTGATAGTGCTCATTCTATTTGCCAACAACACCTTTGTCATTGGGCAAACTGTACTCAATTTTCATCCTTTAACTCGTTCCAAGTCAATTATTGGAGTTAGTCAATCGGTTTCGATGCAATGTATCTTCAGCAGCTCCGTGTCGAATGGTAAAAGGAAGCAAGTCAGAAAGAGCACGTACTGAGTTAACCGATGCCCCTTTTGTTCCGAAATGAGGTAGTTTTTTACTTGACAAAATTCTCTGCCGCATCAAAGTAAAGGTCAGCCAGCCACCTACCGCCCCCCCCCCTTCAGCTAAATAGTTCCTACGTCTGATTCCTGCTTCTGAACGTGTAATAGTAGGCGGTTCGAATATTCCCCATGGTCCAAATAGATGGCTGTGAAATGCCGTGAAATGGCTCCCCATTGGATGCTGCGGGGGTTTGTGGCTGTGGACGACCATTAACAAAAAGCATTGCCATTAAATAACTACCGGAAACAGGCAATATAATCTCTACTCAACTTGCACGTGCAATATTTGCAATGTCAAACAAAGACGTCAAATTTCCACGTTCGTCAATAATTACAAAATCAGTAAACATAACACTCAATCAGGCATTATTTCGACCCTCTCACCGCAACCCAGAGCACCTCTGGCATTGAAAAAGAAAACTAATAAGAAACTTCACAAATACCTGCACTGCGCATCCGTTTGTCACTCGCGTATCAATCCTATAGAGCATTCTGCAGGAGTGTTAAATTTTATTTCATGGCTCGACTATGTGCTGCGTGGTTCATTTGGTCAACACCGCAGATTGTTGCATCAAAAAATGTGCTTCGTCAATCGGTTACACCTTCTAATAGTCATTTTATCCGGTTACACGAGATGTGATAAAGTGTTACAACTTGAGTTGGTCACACCGGCCTACAACGGGACCGATGCCACGGCGGCGTATCTCTATATTTTGCCCGCCTTTCGATCGGGTCTGGAAGTGTTTCGCAAACAATTTGACTACTGGCCAGTTTTGCAGCAAGCTTAAAAACAGCGGCACAAGATATTCTGTACCTATGTACTTATGTACCTTGTACCTAGGCACATAAGCTACCTAGGTACAAGCTGTCAAGTACGGTACATATGACTAGCACTACAGTCGGTACTTGTAAATAAGAGCTGTACCTATATACCTTGTACCTAGGTACATAAGCTACCTAGGTACAAGCTGACAAGTACTGTACATATGACTAGCACCACAATCGGTACCTGTAAGTAAGAGCTGTACCTATGTACCTTGTACCTAGACACATAAGCTATCTAGGTACAAGCTGACAAGTACTGTACATATGATTAGCACTACGGTCGGTTCCTGTAAGTAAAAGTTGTACCTATGTACTTTTGTACCTAGGTACAAACAATGATAGGTACGAATAAAAATTTATGTCATTCGCGTGTACATGTACTGGCATAACGACTTCGATCGATTCCGTACACTGATTCTGCCAGACAGTGTCTAACAAGAAGCTGTACTTGTACTCGTCTGCAACTAAGTACAATGAGGTGCCTGAAAACTTTTCTACCGGTTACTTCTGTACTTCACATTGTCACATTTTTCACGCAAATCAATGTTGTTTCTACCATTCTCGGCTTGCCAACCCGTAAATGAAATGGTAGAAAAATCGTATTGGATGCGATTATAAAAGGCCAGTTTGAAATTCTACTATAACTCTTTACGTCACTTTCCGAAAAATTAAGAGGCCGGGAAAAAAAAGTAAAAAACGGAAGACAGCTTAATGTAACGTACAGCAGATACAACAAACGTACCGTACACGGCGCGTTAAGGTTTCTTTTTCTCATGAACACTAGAACAAATCACGTAGTAAGGGCTTTCGGGCAGATGGTAGTCCACCGCCGTTTGTCGCTGCTCCCACTGCGCGGAGGTCATGGACTTAAGGCAACACGGTGTGCAAATCCAACGACGACAGACCTCATTCAACGAGCAAGGAACGAGCCCTCCGGATCGATTTTTACAGATGCCGCACGAGCGAGACTTGCTTTTGGTCGAACTGTTGATACTTCCGCTCCGGCGTTTTTTAACGCAACGAGTGCCACCATTGGCAACTGTCTATAATACATACATTATACGTTAGCGAACAAATACTACATAACCTGAAACCGGCATTGGTCACCTTTGGTTCATTGCGTGTCTTATCTAGCAGTACAGGATTGGCGCTCGACATCGAAGGTGAAGCCAGAACAGGATACTGCAAAGTAATAATCTGTTAGGTGGACATCTTCTAACCAGGTTCAAGTCACGGCTTCACACCTGGCTGCTTGTGGAGCCTGCTTCGATAGCGACCTGGATGTTGTGAATCGTGGAATTCTGCTGAAGCAAGACGTCTGTGGAAGTTGACGAAACGCTGTGCGCATCAATTCCAGGCCCAGGTGGATCGTTCGGCTGGAATGCTCTTGTGGCCACATGCACCGTGTCGACGAACGAAAGATTAGCATCGGAAGTTGTTGGAATTATGAACTGGTTCATTGATATGCATTTGCTCACCATTTCCAATCTATTTTCCTGTGTGTGTGTCTGCCAGTCTGTTGATTTGTCTGTATGTCTTATGTTTGTGTAATTGTCAGCCTGCCTGCCCTCCTATTTGTCTGTCTGTCTGTCTGTCTGTCTATCTGTCTGTCGGTCTATCTACTTGCCCGTCTGTCTGTCTTTCTGTCTGCCTATCTACCCATCTATCCATCTATTTATCTGTCTATCTGTCTGTCTGTCTGTCTATCTATCGATCAATCTAACTATCTACCTGTCTGTTTGATTATCTATTGTTTTATTTTTGGTCTCTGTTTGTTTCTCTGTTTGCCTATCTACGTGCTTGCTCTTGCCTCCGTTTGTTTCTCCGTTAGTCCGATCGTCCTTCCGCTATCATATTACTCCCCCTTATATTTTCATTTAGTATACAAGCTTAAATTACCCTGTTCAGTAGGCAACTGTCCCAAAATTTGACGTTCAAGTTCTTCCATAGAGATTTCTTCGGTGTCACCTAGGAATTCATCGGCTACGAAGCTTTGCGTTGTGCTCGAAGAGAACGTTTTTTTTACATGAGAACGAAGGGCCAGATAAACACCACTGACTTCGGGAGTTATTCAAGTGCCGAATTCAAAATCACTTAGACATGTTTTTTTCATTAGACTCTATTTAAGTGATGAATATATAAGATTATTTTATTTTGGCCGTATGACAAATGTTGTTCACATGCAGAAAGAACCAAGTTTGTGGCACTAGAACTAAATTGTACCATTTTGATTAAAAAAAACCACAAGTATCTCAGACTTTTTATTTCGCATATCAGTGCGAGTAAAATCAAACAACAGCAAAAACAAGGAAGAGCCCGTGGAGACAGGCAGACGGCAACGCGAAATCTGACCAACCCTGGAATTGCCAAACTTGCAGATAGCCCTACCCAATTGATTCATTGATTAGCTCTCCAAAGATTTTCCTGGTGCGTTCAACCGAGAATTTTGCTCTTGTCCTAATTTAGTTTCGAATCGTATCAATCTTTGTTAAACCCTATTTGATTTTCTAATTAACCCTTTAATTTAAATACACCCTAATCCCTTAAACGGCAAAAGTCTGAGCAAACGCAGGAGCAAACAAAACCCCGCAGAATCAATCAAGAGATCAATCAAAGTTGTTTACCTGGAAATCATGCAGCTCCAACAGTCAGGCAAAATAAAAGGAAAACAGCACTAGGAACACGTAACATTCCTTGAACCTGTACATATCAAACTCCATTTTGAATTCCGCATCCAAAAATTATTGAGAATCCAGGTTTTAATGACATCGGAAGATCAAAATTGAAGAAAACTAAAATGACGCCAATTCTCCAAATGCCAACAAATGCCCGTCTTCAGGCGCTCGTAATTTGGAACGTGATATAAGAAGAAGAAACAAACGTGAGCGAAAATAATATACATCATAATGAAAATGTTATCTTAGGTGCGTTAAAAAAACGAACAACCGTCACAAAAAGCAAATAACTCAAAAAATAACGCTGCACATTGCACATGCGCACAACCGATCTTTTTGACTTAAATAAGATTTGGGGGACAAATTATGACCACAAATTACTTAATTTGTGCCCTCGCTGTATTAAAAATTCGCAACTTTGTTCTACGGCAAAAATAGAGGGTGAAATAAATCCTTACCAGTACTAGGATAATAAAAAAAACATTTCCAAGTGAATCTGAATTCGGCACTTGAATAATTACCCAAGTAAAGCCTTACTAATAGTATAGTCTATCTACCTAGTTAACCCATTCCTATCTACCTCACATTCTATAATGTACTTACTCAGCTATTATCACGAACAATGTTTCGCTATGTCGGCAGGAACTAGTACGTAAAATTAGGAACTATTCTTTATCCCTGACTATGTAAGCGTGTGTCCTACAGTAATTTGGGGAGTTCCTTCCTTTCATTTTTAATTTCCCCTACCAATATAGTCTTACCACAGTTCTTCTCCTATTTTCATTCTAATAGCTTATATGTCAGGTATTTCCGTTCTAGTAAGGACGGAGGCCTAATACCAGAACAGTAGGGGTATTCAAAGCTCGTTTATTTTGTCGCGTTTATTTCGTTTGTTCAAAGTCAATATCTCCCTGATGTTGAAGATAACCGATAAAGCAGTCAATGAGCTAATTGTGTGCATCATTCTTCTGAGTGGTTCATGTGAGTTGAAATCGGTGACGGAAACGCAGCCACATGTAAGCCCGAGGCGTGTCATCGTATGACCGTTCCAAGAGCGTGCAGAAATCAGAAGATTGGTGAAATTCAAATAGTGAAATAAACGCTGCCAAAGAGGCGAGCTTTGAGTAGCGATAGTGACAGCCCGCCACATTAATTTTACAGATACAACTTTGGTCTCCATCACAGCCGCGCCCTGTTCCAGATTTGAGCTCTGAAGTTTATCGTGGCCGTGGGGGTGCATACATGTAGTGGCTCGGACTAGCCGTTTTGAAAAGCGGTCGAATCATTCATCGGCGATTAAAGTGTACGAGGTAATCTTTCTGTCGATCGAAATTCAGGTCAGGTGTTTCTCACTCGAAGTGCGGTCGTTGTTGCGTTGTTTGCTCGCAGTCGTGGCGTCACATGTTTTCCTCGCATACACAGTAAATATCGCTTTATTTGTCCTTTAGCTTCTCTCCGTTGAAACTAAAAGGAACTCTCGGAAATTTATTGTCCAAAAAGGTCTATCTGAAGTGAGGTAGGCTGATTTTATCGATTACGAATTATGTCAGTTTATTCAGTCTAATAATTTGATTATTTTTCATTTTCAGTAGGCCAGTCACCAGTGTTATGCCACGCAACCGGGATGTATTCGTTGTGGGAGACAGACATTTAATGTCTTTCCCAAAAGATATTTCCCAGGAGAAACCCTTATTAAGCAAGGAGCTGCTACAATCAAAGTCTCCCCCGTTTTTGACGTCCAAGACCACCCGCGAGTACAGACGTGAGAATGTTTGCATATCACTTTTTATCCTCATCATCTTTGCTGGCATCCTTGTTAGCGCATACTACTGCTTTGCGAGTAATGCCCCAAACGAAATTGCCACAAAAACAACCGAAACTCCGCAGCTTGCATTGCACGCACATAACCGACGGTTACTCTTTCGTGACGATTTCAACGGGCCGACTCTCGACGCCTCTAAATGGAACGTGATCAATGAGTCACATCTGCTGAGTGACGACCTTCAGCACTACACACCCAATGATGTCTACGTGGAGGACGGAAACTTAGTCCTACAAACTCAGCGGCGACTCTATGCCGGTCGGAATTACACGTCCGGTTTGGCGGACACATTTGGTAAAGTGGCTTTTCTTTACGGTACGGTGGAGTTCCGGGCAAAATTGCCTCCTACAAAGACAGCGAACGCCGCATTCAGTTTTATGCTCACTCTCTACAGTGCCGCGTGCCATGCTGGGATTCACTGTGCCGAGCCGTATTCCATCGGTTTCCTCAGTGTGGAGGGTGAAAACTCTGCTAGTGTGACATACGGACCGAATCGTAATGTTGACAGTGTTGACAAACCGTTTCTGGTGTACTCCGAAAGGGAGTACAGTGTCTACAAAGTTCACTGGACAGCGGACCAGATCGTCTGGTATGTCGATGGTGAGGAAATTGAAAGAGTCACAGATGTGGGAAAGGTGCCGCATGTTCCGATGAAGTTGGGCCTGAAGATGAGGGTGTTCCAGGTGGATGAAGAGGGCTTGGTCAGAGCGGCTGATGAACGCGTTGGTGCTGAGGAATTTCCCGCGATGATGCGGATTGATTACGTTGAGGTCAATGATTTTTCGCTGTTGATTAAAAGCTAAACTTTCGGTGACAGAAACATTCGGTTTTCGGTTCCTATCTTATTGAACAGCTGTTTTTATTCCAACTCTCAATTACTTTACAACAAATCAAAAGAAAGAAGTGCCCGGTTTAAGTGCCTTCTTTATTTCTGAGCTCATAGAAATTGAAGCATACAAGATCCAGGCCAATCAAAGTAGTGAAGAACGGTACATTCATGGACAACAATTTTCGGCGCACGTTTGTTGAATTGAAAGACAAGATGGGATGAGGGTTGCCAGAGTTCCTTCGGATGTAATTTGATAATGCTTCCTCGCTTCCCCCAATGCAACGGGTGGTCACCCAGTTAGTAAACACTTTCACAGACTCCCCAGAAGCTAACGAAGATGCACCTTTGGCGTTGGACTTCACTGTCGCCTTAGGGTAATTGGCCACCTGCACCCCCAGTGCGGATTTGCTTGGCCGACACTGCAAGCATGCACCAGAGAGAAGGTGAAAATTCCAACACTCCAACACTCGGCAACTCTTGAATATTGCAACGGTCGGGAAATAAATACATGATCTCGTAAACACTTTATCCACGGGCTCATATTCCTTTCAGTCTGCAATCGCACACGGGCGCGTCCTTCGTGTCACGTTTAAAGCATATTTTTCAGCATTGTTTTATTATTTCAACGTGCCTTGGTTTCTAATACGGGCACGTGTAGGACGTTGTTTTCTGAGCACGTTTAGAATGAACCTCACTTCCTTTACATTTATCAAGAATAATATCTCCAATGTAACTAGGGCGAATTGCACTCTTTCTCCGCAGGTGTTTTTCTCCTTAAACGTTTTTCCACTCATCATGAACATGCTAATCATCCTCGCTCAATCCTTCAACCTGATTGTATTCCACTTTTGGCGGCAAAAAGAACCCTTCGTTCTGCTACACGTCGCACTGGCCTGGCCGTCTCTGCTGTTCAGCATCACCGCATCCGGTACGCAGATCACACGCATTCTCCCTTGGCGTGAACCGTTGAGTGTAACGTTGATCGACTTTTTCGGTGGATTGCCAGACTTTTGGCACACCCTCTCACTGGTGACCCTCTTGTCTATCAGTATGGACCGCTGGCTGTCTGTCGAATTTCCCGGCAAATATCGTTTACAAATTTCCCGGAAAAAGGTTCAATTAACCATCCTAACAAACTGGATTGTGACTGCGCTCTTGACACTGCCTTGGATGATACTACACTGGCCCATCGTGAAAGGCTTCTGCAATAGACCGATCGATGCTGGAGCAGCTTTTGTGACACCCGGTGGGCGTGTCTGGAAGATCCTTCACGGGCCTGTTCTCATCGGTATTTTTGCAGTTTTCCAACTTCGGGTCGTTATCATCGCCGTCCGGGTAAAAGTCAGAGCAATGGTGAAGAGGAAACATCTGAGACGGGCTCCGGGGCCCGACGGAAGACAACCATCAGTGAGGGTGGTTGGGATAGTTTGGACTAGTCTGCGTGCGAGTATGATCATCTTATTTGTGGGTGCTGTGGCGGACTTGCCGTACGTTATTGAGGTCGGCCATTTCGTTAGGAATCCCACTTGGCTGCTTGTAATCCACATGCTGCCAACCATTCAACACATTTACTCACCCATTGTTTATCTCATCTTTTTCCCGCAGTTTCGAGCGGTATTTCGCCCTCTTTACGGACGGATAGCTGAATGTTGCGGCTTGCGAGGCCATAGTCTGGTTATACCTTCTGTTCCACTGGTCGCAACAGCTTCGGCTGAAATTATTCCTACCGGGAATACGAGGGCTGAAAGACGTGCACCATAGATCTTGTTTGTCAGTTGATCCCGCAAGGAATCTCAAGACACATAGACACATAAAAATGTTAGAAATGGCTGTTATTTCATCCAAGTTCAGTTCACATTGACATGGGAAAAAAAGCAACACATTTTTTAAAGATAATACCTTGCTAATTCTTCGTTGAGTGAAACTTAATGAGTAATTGTTTCTAATTGAGAAATACTTGGCAGCGTACTATAAGAGAGTACTCTGCTCCAAGAGTCGACTAATACCATGTGTCGTACAACATATACAGTTGGCACTTCCCTTAAAAAGTTTGTTTAGATGTTTACGCTGCCCGTGCGGCAATAATAAATTAATACCTGAACCGGCAACTGTTACTTTTATGCTTGATTTCTCCCACAGATATGAGATTTTTTCATTGCCCACAACGTTCATGGCTGGAGAGTGGAGACTCACACAATTTGCGTACTTTTCCGAGAAAGGTTTCAGTCAATGTGATCCTTACTTTTTTGCAATATGTTACAGTTGCAACTTTCACAATTTTTGAAATTGCGTAATGTATAGCACTTTTCAATTGGAGTAACGGTTGTGTAATACAAAATATTGGGTCAGCAAGGATCTGCATTTTATTCATCCTCTCACCACATCATGGTTACTAATACAGATCAAGGTTTGTTAAAGGTATGCTCTTGATCTATCCGGGCTTGGACCGCAGCAACGGATCTTGAGATGGTTTTCATTAAGATCGCATTTGAAATGCGATTCACCACCTGCCTTTATTGATTTCCCCCGCAGCTTGAGAGCCTCCGCGTCTAAGAACAAAGGTTGTTTTCTGTTCCGAAGGCTTAAGCGAACAACAATTTCTCCCTCGTAACCAAGATTTTAAGATTAACAGATGGGACTTAGGATTATCTCAAGCTCCAAGCATTGCAACCATGCCGGTGCGCTGACGTACAGTAGCTCGGTCTTGTCCCGATCCCGTTGACGACGACATGTAACACTTCACAAGATGCAGGTTGAGCCTTTGGTTACACTGCTCAGCCTGCTCTGATCAATATTACATTAGTTTTTTGCTTCATAGTTCATACCTTTCCAACCACCTGAACTATACTGTAATGGCTCAGGTAGGCCAGCGAAATTTCACCATGAACGTTTCCGTTAGTCATGTCCAGGCAAATTCGACGACAATTCGTTTATCTAGAGAATTATACTTGGCCAGTTATGCAGGAGTTGGAATAACGAGTCTCGCCTGCATTCTTAACATCGCCATCCTCATCGTATTTTGGCGCGGGCCACGTCGTCTCATCAATTCGTTCAGCATTCACGTGATCAATATGACCGTCATTAACCTGTTGTATGCTGCCATCAATGACCCCATTGCCCTGACCAATCTTCTCCGCCGAGAAGCATATTATGGGGACAAGTATTTTTGTGGTGTCTATAACTTTTTTCAATGGACCACCCAGATTATGGCGGGAAATCAACAGCTTATTATTTGTATTGATCGTTGGTTAGCCTTGGCGGTACCAACGTGGTACCGAACCAAAACTGTTGCGTTTGGACTCTGGGCCACAATGGTCTCTCTGATCTACACTTTAGCGTGGTACCTTCCGTTGTTTGTTACCGACGCGATCTATACCACTGAGTCAGTGCGAGTTTATCCGATGCGTCATTGTACTTACACCAAGACTTTGCTGGTACATACCAAATCGTTTACTCAGACAGATAGATAGATAGACAGACAAACAGACAGACAGACATGCAGAGAGAGTGAGAGAGAGAGACAGACAGACAGATTGACCATTTTTTTCATTTAGGCCTATCAGCTTGTTGCTCGTTTCGCTTTGATGTACATTCCAAGGGCTCTAGTAGCCGCATTAACACCAGTGCTACTATACAAGGTGTGGAAGCGCCGTCGAATGGTGTCTGTAAGGACGATTGACACCACATCATCATCAGATGGACCTTTTAAGGCAGGACCTGGCGTCGTTCGATTGGCTCCCCTGGCTGGACGTCGTCCGCAGCGCCCGCATCAGAGTGTCTCTGAGCCGGAGAGACAATTCCAAAGCGAACTGGGATTGGTTTTGTGGTTGGTGGGAATGCAGATCATCTGTTGGATCTCCACAACGGTTCCGGCCGTTTTGCTGCAACTATATAGCGGTGTAGTTATTCAGGAATATTTGGATAGCTACAACTTCGCTCTTGTTTTGAATATGCTTTTGCTCATTGCTGAGCCCATAGCTTACGTGTTGCTCTTAAAAGATCTTAATCTAGAGATCCGTTCCTATTTCCGTTGCCTCTGTCCACCATTAATTTCGTGACCTTTTCCAGGTTTTCTATGGCAAATGACTTATCTCCTCGTTGGTGTGGAAACTAATTCGAAGGCGAACGGGATCCGCACGTTCTTTAATCTTTTTTTGCATCATCCTATCTCAAATTTATTTTGGAGTCGATTGGCATAAGCCAACAAAAATGAAACCTGTGGGCGGAGCTATAGGCTAAAATGGATAGCTTCGATAGAATTTTGGCCCCCTTTGAGAGTTACCCAAAGCTCTGCCCCGATCTCCAAAAACTATTTGGTATGATAGATTTCGAATCAAATTAAATTTGGGATGACCGTGTTAAGAACATCCAGTTGAATGTACTTCTAAAAATCACAATCATCATTTCATTTCAAGGCTTCAAGGTGCATATCGGATAAAAGTTGGCATTTTGCCTAGATGGCTTATTCTGCCGGAGCATTGGAAGTGTCACAATTACTCTAATGTTGGTGGGTGTGAGGTGGGTCAGAACCTGTCACAATCGGATTTTTCGCACAGCTGGCTCTTACATTTTAACTAGAACGCACGTTGTAATTAGACGTGATTAGACATATTCACTGCTATACGGGTGAGCAAACGCAAATCCCTTCCGCAAATCCAAAGGCACAAAATTTCAAAACTCACTGACAGCAATATAAGACTTATCTCGAGGGCCAAGCATCGCAATCGTAACTGTAGACTGACGTGCAGCTGCTACTACCGTTACATCCATGCACGAAGAAAAACGGCAAAGACTTTTCAGGGCACGCTGATCAGTCTGTCCCATGGCTTCTACAAGTCAGCAAAGTTTAATTATGAGCGCTTCCGTTCCCCGTTTCCTGGCAGTGTCAAATTCGACGACCACTCGTCTATCCAAGGAATTGTATGTAGCCGGCTACATAGGCATTGGTATAACGATTGTCGCATGTATTCTCAATGTCACTATCCTCATCTTGTTCTGACTTGGTCGACGACGTCTCATCAACTCGTTCAGTATTCACGTCATCAATATGACTATCATTAATCTGTTGTATGCAGCTATCAATGACCCGCTTAACCTGATCAATCTCCGCCGAGAAACGTATTATGGGATAAGTATTTTTGCGGTGCATACAACTTCTTTCAATGGGTTACGCAGATTATGGCGGGATATCAACAGCTTGTCATATGTATCGATCGTTGGCTGGCGCTGGTGGTACCAACGTGGTACCAAACCCAAACCACAGCCTTCAGAATGTTTGGCAGGATGATCTCATTATTGTAGACGTTAGCGTGGTATCTGCCGCTGTTCATTACCGATGCGATATATACCGCGGAATCGTGCGACCTTGCCCGATGCGTTACTGCACTTACACCAAAACATAGTTTTATTTGAAATACCATGTACATGATGTTATTTTGCTTGCAAGAAAACTATTAAATTTAAGTCAGCGTCAATCTTGGAGGTGGATTTCAAGGATTGGTTTCTCACCACAGCTAAAAAAATTGTTTATTCAAAAAATCGATCAATTTAGTTTGGATGAAGACATTAATGTTGTTATTTCATTGTTGAATATCAATCGTATCCTCCCGTAATGGGATTTGTAATTCCGAAGAATCTCAAGTGTTTCACAAACTAAAAATTGGCTAAAGATGATTTTAAGAAAGTAGAGTGATTCTGGAACTCGATCCATCAAGCCCCAGAAAAATCCGGAAGCTGGGCAGTAATTTGTATGTCGACTTTGGTTTAATGTGACCTAAGGATTAAGATAACTATGAGACTTGCTTCATTCTGGACGGTGTATTGTGCCTGTAAAGCGGATGAAAATAGCCTGGTTGTATGCTGGATCCGCCGAACCTGGATTCCCAACAGAATTTATCCTCAAATGCATGTATATATACATTGGCTGAATCACTGAAGAAAGTAGAGTGGAGGAAGGTGGAAACCAGTTAGGTGCAGGACAGACCTGTGCTAAATATGCATAGGGACCGAGGCTGTATCCAGCCTATGTTTCAGCCAGTGTCAGTCTGTGTCACGCACAGCTTGGAATGCATTCAACAATCTAGTGTGCGTGTGCTCAGCCATTTTGACTGGATTCCAGCGTGTTTTAATTTAGTCAGAATAGGTTGCATCCAGGCAGGATCCACGCAAGTGTTATCCATGGGGTAGTGTTATACATTTGATACATAATCTTGTCATCATCTTAACATTAACCGTTCTCGTAGTCGAAATTCAATACAGTAAATATAAACCATTTGGAACGCAGTTATTTTAGTAGTCATGAGCAGATTTAGCGAATCAGTCAGTGGTAAAATATTAACGTATTTGATACCCATGCAGGAATCCTTGATGAAGTTGTTGTTTACCATTGTCACTACTCCGTGGCAAGGCCGTATTTGCGCAATAAACTCAATATTATGTTGTTCGTTTCCGACTACATTGAGCGCTAAGTTGAGGATGTGAGTGAGCGGAGAACCTCAGATTATATGAAGGTGACCATTTTAGGCTTGTGGTCGATACAAAATGAACTAAATGTAGGCCCACCTTTCTGCACGGCCAATTTTAAGACAAACCGCCCGAAATCACTCTTACGAATTCGCACCACCTTCCCGGGATATTTCGCTGCAAGTTGTGCCTGATACACACTGCCGGTGATGGATGCGAATTTTTCGCTTCCGTTGATAGCGTTAGCTACGCCCTCTTCTTCATTGTCAACAATAAAACCGGGCGATCCAGTTAACATATTTCTGTATATATCTTGCAACCTTTTGTTCTTCGAATTCTTCAACAGAAGATAAACTTTGCATTAATTAAATGATTTTCAGCTAGCTAGCAAAAAATTATTTGTCTTATCTTGAGCTCCGTAAGAACTGACGAATTTGTGGTTATGTATTGGACCTCACTGGTGAGACCAAACTCGGGACTAGTGAGGATTTCGATTGCGTGTAGGTAATGTAAGGCAAGAGAAAATTTGCGAAACCGTCTCGAGCAGCCATGGATGAGATGGCCAGTCCGACATGGTTGGATTCCTGTGTCCCATAGAGACGCAACAAATCTGTAGACTCTGCGATTTATTCGTTCATTTTGCTGTATGTTACCGTCATACATTATTAATGAGTGCTCCAATTAAGCTGCCATTCCATGACCCGCTCATGCCAGCCGTGCCATAAATCAAGTCAAGCTGAGCGGTGAAGTCGCACGGTACTCCTGTTACATTTTTTTACAAATTACACCCATTGTGAGCAGCTTCGTTTTCGACATTTTATATATATATATATATATACACAGATTGATTGATTAAAGTAAAACTTGACAGGACATTGAGGAAAAAATGCATAGATTCCCAGGCCTGTTAAAGATGTATGCGGCAACGGAAGGACTAAGTTATGGTTCATCAGATAAATAGGGCTTCTACGCATGTTTTGGTAAACACGTTCATGGAGAGCAGCAAGATGGGTATGAGGTTAGCATGTACTCGTTCAATAAATTAAGAGCTGCTGAACGATTTCTCACCACAGGACTACATCATTTTTGCGGAGTATATATTTTTCAACTTGTTTGGACCGTGGGTACAGGACTAAATTTGTTGTTCTCCTCCGCTTTATATAATTGACCTTTTTTCTGGAAAAAGAATATAACTAAAACTGCACCCAAACGGTAACGGATTTGCCTCAATTCTTCCTTTGGCGTGGTTAATACTTCTTTGCGTGTCGTCCAGTGGTAAAGCGAATCTCGGCAGTTTGTGAAGCAATTTTCGGCACTTGAAGAATACGCACAGAGCTTGGTTTTGATCGCCCGGTGTCGGTGTCAACCGTATAAACATTTTAATAGTATCCTGTATCAGTTTATCATAGCATAAAAATACAATTCAGAGTGGTCTAATATCACCAAACTGACACTAACGTTGACAAATAAGGATGCATCAACGCAACCTATTACTGAGGGAAAGATTCGGTATACCAAAGAGGTTTATACTAGTTGAGCCAAAGCAATGCATGATAATTGCACGAAGTTACGTTGCCAAGACATTTCGCCATCGACCGAACAGTAGATATGTTTTTATAAAATTACAAAAATGTGATTTTCTCTAGCAGAATAAGTTACATAATCCACATCACAGAAAGTGTACAATTGTGATATTCTGTGCCCTGCCCCATTCACAAATAGGAGCAGTAATAATAATTTAATTAACGTTTACATTTGTAGGAAGAAAGCCGTTGTCGCCTTCCAGCTTTACGGACGAATCGACGCTTAACGAGGACGAGGATGATTTTCGCACATCGCGCTTTCGCGCCTTCTCACCATTACCTCCGTTTTCCAGCCTGACGGATGAATCGACCGATAAAGATGACCCGTTCCGCACGGACTGTCGAGAGCCCTTCACCCCATGGTGCTTATGCTTTCTCCGTCTGACCGTGGTCGTCGTCGTGGCCTCTTCTTCCTCCGGGATATCTTCATCATCCGCCACGTCCTCCTCATCGTCCGACTCTGGCTCGGCTGTAGTGGTTGTGGTAACCGTTGCCTTTCTCACCTTTTTCTGTCGTCGCTTCTTCCGACCAGCCGAACTCTTTCGGGTAGCTACAGATGTCGCCTTTGTAGTTGCTTCCTCTTCAGTCACAGCGATGGTCGCTCCAGTGGTTGTAGTCGTCGCGGTCGTAGATGTCGACCGCGGAGCTTTACTGCTACGTTTCTCCGTTACATCCGCAACCGTGGAAGCTGCTGCTGTGGAAGCTGTTTCGTCCTCATCCTCTTCCTCCTCCTCAGTAGTAGTCACCGTTGCAGCAGTTGTTGAGGTCTCGTTGGTCGTTCTGCTCATTGTAGCATTACTAACGACTATTTCAGTTACGTTACCACCAACGATCGGTAAGGCTTTCACGGCTAAGGCGTTTGTTGAATCTCCGTTGACTGTATTTTGAGTCCCGTCTCCGGCCGACGGCTTAGCCCTAAGCACAGAAATTGGCATCGGCGTGCTGCCGCCTTGTAAGGATGACAGGAAGCCGCCATACTGATCGGGTGCGATGACAAAGATCAAATTTGGTCCAGCGTTGAGATTGGGAAGGAAACTTGACGGACTGCCGTTATTGGTCGGGTTGACCAGTTGCACACCGCCGGGAACAGGGTTGGAGAAGGTCTGAGGGTCACCGTGAAGGTATCCAACATTAGAAAAAAGTATTATACTGATGCAGAGGGTGTAACATAAAATGGAATTCATGATGGATGAACTAGAAATGAACGGTTAGGATGAAACGAAAAACTAGACTTGTCGGCATGAAATAGACAAAGAAGTGCAGTTCGAAGCCCTGCCTGTAAGGTAATAAATAATATTCTTCTTCCGGCATAATGTTAAAGCATGTGTACTGTGATGGCATCTGTGGCTGGAGATTGACAAGATTACTGCAACAAAGAAGTCGGCGCACGCACTGTTAGCAGTAACTTCAATCTCTGTTGACCTAGGTCGTCTGGTGAACGGCATTGTTGTGCCTTTTCAACTGAGTACCGGTAATGAAAATGAAAGTGAAAAATAAAAGTTTAAAAGATGTTTTCCTTGTCTCGACACGAAAGTGCACCGAACGAACGCTTATTTATCGAGTACTGTAATAAATAAAGTTCTTTGTCTTTCAATTCCGGCATTCAGAAATCTTTTTCTTCCATGCGCCGAGAACTATTATTCTTGCTTCTGCTACGGGAGTTAGTACGGAAATAACTGTTTAATGCTTTTGACACAAACTCGGCAAAGATTGGGTTGGTTTCACACTGTCTGTCTGTCTTTAAGTCATGGCCGAACACTACACCTAATGTAAGCTTGAAGATCCACAAGACAGTTTTCAGGAATATGGCAAACTGCCTTATGTTTGAGGGCGTGAACCGGGACATTGATCGAACGGTGCGTAGTACGTCTAGCCAGATCTACTCCGGTTTTAGAAGTACCGTCCCAGTACTGGATGGGTGGTACTGAAGTGTAGCGGAATTTACGGCAAATGGGCAAAGAAACCAGGAGGAAGACATGATTATTTACATGGCACTATGTTTATAGAACGATAGAGCAACATTGTAATCTTCCGACTAATTATTCATAAAACAAACACCAAAATCCACAATTCTACAGGGTGCATCACCCACAAGAGACGTAACGAGAGGGAGGGCGAGCTTTCTACTCCTAGTGAATTTGGGGATTTACAGCCCCGAGGAACTTTTAATACTTTTAATTAAAATGGCTGCCGGGGGCAGTTCTGTTTGCTTGTAAAGTTTACCAACATCAAAGTTAATCCCATAATATTTTTATTTAAAATTATGGCTTCCCAGGTAGTTATTGTGTTAATTCAAAAAGAAATATTGCCCCCTCCCCTCCCCCTC
>LRSR01005206.1:0-53965 GCA_001579985.1 Hypsibius dujardini | reverse complement strand
CAGACAGACAGACAGACAGACAGACAGACGGGCAGGCAGGCAGGCAGGCAGGCAGGCAGGCAGGCAGGCAGGCAGGCAGGCAGGCAGGCAGAGAGATAGGTCGAGAGAGAGATATTCAAATAACTAGGCGAAATTATTTTATTTGTTCGTTTACTTTATTTGTTCAACGTCTTCTAGATATTTCGGAGTATCCCAGAAGTTCGCCGGAAAGCGGTTTCGGCGATTATGTTATCATGTCATCCGAATCCTCCCCGTCGCCGCATTCGGAGCATAGCAGTATATGTGAATCGGAGCCGTCGAGTCCTGTTTCCAGCACTGGCCCGGTGGCAAAGGTATGTCATCCCAAGAAAGCACTGTATTTCTAAACGAAAGTAGTACCTGTTGACCATTCCCCGTTTGTAGAAGGCGAAAACGAAGGCTGCTCCCAAGCCGGCGAAATCAACCGAATTCAACGACCGCTCTCGGATGGTTCTCTGTTTCCTCATGTTCGCCGTGTTCTTCATCAATCCGGTGCAGTATTTGTTTGGGAAGAGCGCCCCGCCGGTGTTTGCTGACGGTGTCTTGGGCGATGGTCATAGCCTAAAACTGGACACTGGTACGAACTGTTGTTTAAATACTTTCACGGGGTCATTTTTCATACAAGCACAGCTGACAGGCCGTTTCGCTTTCTAGACGGTTCGTTCTTCGTGTTTGGCCAGCCGCGTTGGGTGCTCTGGATCATCAATGTAGTGATTATTCTGGGCATTCTCATTCGGCTGTATGTGTTTGGCGAGCCGGTTTTGCGCCCCAAGTACGTGTGGTCCCTGGAGAAATATTTATATTACGAAATATTCCCAATTACAAAATTCTGTCTCGTGCAGAACGGAGTCTGCGTTGCGTTTCTGGAGTCTTTCCCGACAGGCCGATGTGGATCTCTCCAAAGTAAGCCACCGGTGTCTCACCATGTTGCCCTATTTATATTCGCCTACTTGTCTAGCTTCCTTCCTATTTGCCTGTTATTTTGACTATATCTGAGATTGTCAGGCCGTTTAAAAATCGAATTGGATCGGATCTGAATTTTTTCTGTCTGTCTGTCTGTCTGTCTGTTTGTCCGTCTGTCTGTCTGTCTGTCTCTGTCTGTCTGTCTGTCTGTCTGTCTGTCTCTCTCAATCTATCTATCTATATTTCTATGTCTGTTGATCTGCCTGCCTGCCTGCCTCACTCAGTGTGCCTTCACTCCGTTTTTTCCTCCGCAGGGTGACCGTGTCGGAGCAATTCAGAACATCGCCTCGGCCTTCGAGGCCTGCGGCCGACCTCTGCCTCGCGGTGGTCTGGACATTTTTGCCAGCCTCTGCTGGCAGTCCGTGCGCCACGCGCTGCACCACTTGGTCATCGGGAATTGGCTGGAGGAGACCGTGGGCTTCTCCCTTAAAAGCCACGACGCCAACCGGCTTGAGATTGTGCAGAAATCGGCGCGCGACGCCGCCATCCTCTACCACAAGCTGCACCGAGTCTACGTCACTGGCCTGCCCAAATGGGAACGCTACCTTGGGGGCATGAATTTGGCCCTGAGTGCGGTGAATCTAGCCGAGGCCGCGGGGGACGCGCTGCCGGCGGATATGTTGGTGGAGATTTACGCGGCCATTGCGTTGGAGATGAAACGGTCGATGCCGCGGCCGGTTTGGTATTTTTTGGTAAGTTTTGAAGAGTTTACACCACGAGCGCTCTTATGGATTGCATCGTTTATGTCTTATTTTATATGAATCTGACGTAATATACTAGTACTAAATGATAATAATAGTTTTTGATAAAAATTAATGTATTTATTGGTATTTAATTTAAATTCCAGTTGTGTTATTTAAGTAACACTACTGGGAAGAGCTGTTTGGAATTGCATTTGGTCAAATCGAATCATTAATGTGTTTTTTCCGTGTTAGGCGTACACACTAAATCGTGCACGGCGCGTCTGTTTCCGGACCTACGGCGGCATTCCCGTTGGATGGGATTGGCTGTTCCATCCGATGACCCTCAAATTCCTGCGACACTGGAAGGCTGACTTCAATGATCACGATAGCACCATGACAGTGTTACAAGCTCCCCGTAAGCGCTCGCTGACAACTGAGAGTGTCGTAGCCTGGCTGTCCTTCATGCGCCTAAATGACGACTTTCGTTTTAGATGACCCTGTGGCGTACTTTGCACGAGCCTATCGTCACCATATCCTCACCACTCTTCTTGAGTCACATCGGAAATTGAGTACTTTGGACGATCAGCAACAAATGTATGTCATGGGTGCCTGCCTGCCTGTTTATGCACTTGTCTGTCTGTCTGTCTGTCTGTCTGTCTGTCTGTCTGTCTGTCTGCCTGTCTCCATGTCTGTCAGTCTGGCGGTGTATCTTCGTGCCTGCCCGTATATCTGACCATCTTTCTGTCCGTTTATCTGTAATTGCATTCTTGTTTTATGCGTGATTGTCTACACAATGTCTTACCTTCTCTTTGCAGTGAGGAAGCTGTTGACGATTTTTTGGGCCGTGTTGACTTGGTGATCGAGTGCTCCTCGTACGGTGACGTCGACTGGAGCCTTCTCGAACGCCGTGGCGGTAAGCAAAAACAGACTCAGCCAAGACACGTTCCCTCCCCATCATCACGCTCTTTGGAAGGAATTTACAGTCTTGATTAATCAGGATACCCGTCATTACAGGCCTATCACGTGACCATCGAGCGCGCTGGTGGGCGGCTGTGTTGGGGACATCTGCCGCGGCGGCGTCCCAGCAGAACTACCGTATCCAACTGCGAAACTATCGCGACATTCTGGAAGCGGCCCTGCCGGCCTGTTTAGAGAAGGACATGTAAGCGAGCCCCTTCCTCTCCACTCTCACAGACAGGCAGACAACGCGCGCGCGCGGCGCGACTTTATTGGTGTTGTTTGGACATGCGGTTGCAAGATGCGAGGCTGTTTATTATATTTTCCCCTCTGCCATTCTCTGTGCGTGCTATTTTCAGTGCACCACAAGCGGTCCATTTGTCCTACAAAGTAACCTTCTCCGTGGACTCTCGAGGTCATAACACCGCAACCGTGGACAGTTTATGCTGCGCGAGTCAGGCTGTTTCGCACGCTTTATGGGATGTGCTCAGTCGGAATGACCATTTCTGTGCGGTGAGTGTCACTCCCGTCCGTGTCTGCTGTTTGTTTGAGACACGAAACTGGAAGCCAGTATATAAAGTCGAGCGCTGATGGAAGGGATTTTGTAGTCGAACTTCTTTTTCCCTCCGCACTCGACTTTTGAAAGTGTCTTGAATTTTTTGCTTTTGCCACCGTAAAAGAAGTCTTCACACAAAGTTTTCTCGCGGCTCTGGTGCATTGTAGTTGCACTGCATGGTGACACTGACCTCGTGCGGTGTGGGTGCACTGCAACCAGAGAAGCGAGAAAACCTTCTTCTCTCCCGCGCGCTCGTTGTTTCATCTGGAGGGATCGGATATGTCTGACGGTGTTTTTTGTTTCGTTTTTTATTCTAGACTGCACTGTCCATCGCGTCAAAGTGGCTGTCTGTGAGGCTTCAGGAAGTGAGTGAGGCTGCCGGCCGCTCCGGTCAGCAGCAATCCAGTCTGTGTCTGTACGCGGTGGAGCGCATCAATTGTGACCTCAGGAAGCTGGAGAAGTTTTCAGCACAACCGGTGTGATGCCTGTACGTTTAAATACTGTACTGCTCCCCTGCTTGTTCGTTTGTGTATGTCTCTCTCGACTCTTTGATCTATTTCTGTATGTCTATATGTCTCTTTGTCTGTTTGCCTGTCCGTCTACCTGTCTGTCTGTCCGTCTACCTGTCTGTCTGTCTGTCTGTCTGTCTGTCTGTCTGTCTGTCTGTCTGTCTGTCTGTCTGTCTGTCTGTCTATCTGTCTGTCTCTCAGTCTCTCAGTCTCTGTGTCTGTCTGTCTGTTTGTCTGCCTGTCGGTTTGTCTGTCTACGTCGATGGTTATCTTTCGATGTTTGCCTGTCTACGTCGATGTCTGTCTGCCTGTCTGACTGCTTGTCCCTGTGTCTGCCTGTCTAACTGCGACCTCATGTATGCGTAGACAAAAAATGAAGTCTTGTGGTGCTACTGAATCCGAACGATGTTTCTTTTCTCAGATCCGTGGAACGAGGACATTAGCTGCAGGAACCGGTCTGTTGGAAAGGAAGAGACGCGGAAATTTGTTGTGAATTCATCGACGGAACGGTGAATTTTTGTTGTACCATATTGGATTTCTTAGCTTTTTTTCTCGTCAGGAAAGCAGTTCAATTGTTCTATCTTCACCGTGTGATGACGACACACACCCGCACTTAATTTAAATCGTCAAAAGTATTTTTCACACTTTTTTGCATGAATAATCAGAACCGCTCGCAATATTATAAAAAGTTACTTCTTAAGTAATTTCATGTTGTGACTGGTGAGCTCACACTAAAGTTCACAAGCATGTTTGCAAACCGCGAAAAAAATCAATAAGCGCATCAGGTTCTGAGTGAAAGGTTACGAGGTCGTGACGGGGACCGCCGTTTTAGAAGGTGATGTTTTCTTTGGGCTTTTGCTCTGCCCTCTCTTCTTCTTACCACCCCAACTTCGGGGTTTCTGCGCGTCATGCTGGGAGAAGCATATCGTCTGCAAAAATACGAAGGTGCAGCAATGGCGTGGGGACAGTACGACAGTCCTAGAGTACACACCTGAGAATCGAAAAAATCCATGAGAGATTCGGTTTTGATAATGAGGCCATCTGCCTTGAGCTGCTGCATGAAGGGTTTGATGTAGATAGTCTCATAGAGGAGAATTTTGTTGTACAGCGCCGGCCGGTCATGAAAGTACTTCAACATCACTGTCCGCACTTTGTCCGGCAAGGAAATCTTCTTTGACTTAGACCGCTTGCCTGAAGGTAGCACCTCCGTTTCACTACATAAAAAACAAGACACATACACTGTCCAGTGCCCACTGTACCACTGTTAATGTTTTTGCTGCAAATACTCCTGTAGCATTGTGTCTAACAGCCAATATGATCGTCGGCGTTAGATGTCTATCTGTCTGTCTATCTGTCTGTCTGTCTGTCTGTCTGTCTGTCTGTCTGTCTGTCTGTCTGTCTGTCTGTCACCGGCGGAGTTTCTCTCTGTCAATGTCTGTCTATCTCTCAGTCTATTTATGTGCCTTGGTATGTCTATCTGTTTGTCTGCCTGCCCGCCCTGCCATTCCATTGAGTGTCTCGCTGTCTACCTGTATCTAAATTGGGTGTCTTTCTGATTGTATGTGGCTATATTTGTGTCAGTCTTTCTGTCGATCAGAGGAGCAGAACCGAGCTCAAATCATATCTTACGTTTCATCTGAAGAGACCAGTGAAACCTTTTTTGGCTTTCTACTGGGAATCTTCCGAGGAATGACCTCCTCTGATGCCTGTTCAAGTGACGCCGTTATAGGCGGCAGCGGAGGGGGCGGTGGTGGTGGTAGCTTCGAACGGCTCTTTGATGAACTACTCTTCTTCTTAAGTATACTCGGCTTAGGTACAGGTGGATTATCTGCGATTAAAACGGGTTCATTCGCTGGACTAGAAAAGAAAACAGAGCCATGAAATACAAGATGCCCAGGAAATAATTGAGCACATTTCTTCAGATAGTCAATCAATGTAGTCGTTCCTTTCAACCACAGTTCACATAAGTCAATCTCTCAATTGGCATGACAAATTATTCAATTAATCAAGCCATAATGCCCATGCATGTTGGAGTACATACGAACATTACGCAAACTAAAACTAAACCACGTCGATAAAATCAGCTAAACAGCAAACAAATCAGCTCCTGCTAATCAATCAATCAGCCAAACCAATGTTGCAAAAATCACCCATCCTCCACCAACCTCTCATCTTCCGATGACGACGACGAGACTAAGATCACTTTGAATTCCTTTTTCCTTCCACTCTCCATTGGTTTTACTTTTATCGCCGATAACATCCGTTTCCGCAACGCGGATTTCCTTCGCTTCATCTTGGCCGTCGCACCGGCAGCTAACACCAAGGAATTATCCGGCGATAAAATCATCACACTGTCGTCCTGCACCTTCGTCGTTGCCGCCGCCACCACTCTCGCCGGCGTCCTCCTCCGTTTCACCACATTTCTATCCGTCTCATGCGAAGACTTACACTTCACCAGCGCCAACCCAGGCACCGGTCTGCTGGTGGAAGACTGAATTTCCTCGATCGCGTCCGCCGATTCCACGATCTCCACACTGGCTTCCCGAGCCGTTTTCTGCCGCTCGCGCTCCTTCGTCTGCTTTTCCAACGCTTTTAGGTGTGTGTCCGACGTTTGGGGCACCGCTTGGACCGGCGGCGGGGGTTTAGCGGTTGAACTTTTTGCATTTTTATCGAAGACGTCGGAAATCAACTCCCCAACAAACTCACTCGTTTTACTCATTTTTCCAGATTCCTCAAGCACAGGTAAGTCGGAGTAGAATAATATCGTGCGAAATGGTCGAAAATACACACGGGAATTGGAGCCAACGAGGCGCATAGATAAATGTGCGAACAAAATTCAAAAAAAATCTCCTCTCATGAGGTAAAAAGTCAGCGCAGCAGAGTGCAAAAAACGTGGTCACATTTCCAGATCGGAATCCTCCGATGAGCTGAATAAAATGAGGGTTCGGGCGTCTTCATTGTCGTCGTCGGACAAGGCTTCGTCTTCCGGGAGAATTTGGCCGGTTCCGGGGAGCTCCTCACGCACGTCGGAGACGGCAGTGTATTCCGCAACGGCCGTTGGACATGCCCTGGAATTACAAATTAGTCGCGTATAAGCAAATTCCGCAAATGAGTGAAGAAACGAAATGATAGAAGTGAAACAGTGAAATAGGAGAACAAAACCGAAACAAAAAGCAGCCTGGTTGTTTTGATTCCAATTCCAGACAAAATGGAGTTGGGAATATTGGTAATGGGACTGCGAATGGCGGAATAAAATCCGACCCACAGCGCCGCAATGTCGGGGTCCTGGTGGGTGGTTGATGGAGAAGCCAGAATGCTTATGAACTGAATTAAACTTAACTGATCGATTGATCGATTGATTGATTGATTGATTGATTGATCTTCGGGTCTTCCTGAGTGCAGATCAGATTCAGAAGTAGGATTTCAAAGTCATCCATGGCCACGGATTATATAAGATGGAAATCACACGAGCTGAAAATGGTACGTACAGTTCGATTTTCGATAGCATTGGAGTGGCTTCGAGACATTCGGTTGGGGGCGGATCCCTGTCAGTATCTCGAGTGGAAGATTCGGGTTCGTCGAAGGGAATTTCCGAAGGGAATCCTAGGAGCTGAAAACAAACGAAGCACCATGTAAGCCGTCATAAAAAAGCAGCACCAAATATTATACAGCAAAATTACCTTTGAGGGCGGAGCCAGCGGTGTTAACTTGAAACCGGGAATCTGCGACAAGCTCGGAAAATGTCCCTGACTGCTCTCCAAGCAAGGCGTTATGGGCGGAACCAGCGACGCCACGTAGAACGCACTTAGATCTAACAATAAAAGTTTCTCCGATAGCGTCCACATGCTGTCCGGCAGTTGTCCATCTTTTTCGCCAGTTTCGGCGATCCTCCGCTGCTGGAGGCTGCTTTCCGGTAGAGAACCCGCCGGTATTGCCGTTCCGGTGCGGCATCTCCCCACGAGGGCCGCGACTCGATCGGAAACGATTTTCTTTGAGTCTTTCGGATCGCGCTCGATTAGAATGGGTGGAGGCGCAGTGAATTTTATCTTGGTCTTGGTTGATTTCGCCGCGGCGCGCTTCGTGCGGGTAATATCGGTAGAGGGCTCCATCGAGGCAGACAAGGCCAGAGCGACCTGCGTTTCTTCGTCCATTTTTCTGAAAAATGTCGGTTTTGAAATTATGCATCGAAAAACGACTGTCTGTCTGTCCGTCCGTCCGTCTGTCTGTCTGTCTGTCTGTCTGTCTGTCTGTCTATCTGTCCGTCTGTCTGTCAGTCTATATCTATGTATGTCTATCTGTCTATCTGTCGGTCTGCCGGTCTGCCTGTCTGTCAACCTGCTGCCTGCCAATTGCTGTACTTCAAAGCTCGCATAGTGATGCATTTCTGCCGGGTCCGTTTTCCTCCTCCTAGCGTACTAGAGAAAGTACTGGACATTGAGCTGGAGTACGTACTACCGGAGAGCTGCGACACGGAAGCCGTCGTCGTTTTCTCTAGTATTAAACCACATGACTGGGCGTGTACTTCAAGCTCCTGCCAAAAAAACGGAACCTAAATTGATTTCACTGAAAGAAAGAAAATGATATAAAACTAACGAGAATCTGCTACACTAGTGATATACCCTGTTAGCACGACACTGATTTGCCGATTGAGCTCGCAGCATAGAATTTTATCCACTGCGTTAATTGATTGGTCGATTGAATGATCACAGCCGCGTAAAACAAAACATCCAGGACTTTGGTCTTCGTATGTACCGTATTGTATTGTACGCGTATGACCCAAACCTTCAACAAATCGGCTGAACACCCACCAAGCATAAAAATAGTAGGAATACCTCCTACTGTACTATTTTGCTCGGTAAGTGTTAAATCGAAATAGTTTCACTCGTTTGTCACGCGTGTAGTCACCCGATTGATTGATTGATAATCCTGTTCGAAGTCGCATGACTGGTGACTTGCACAACGCAGGACACCGTTGATTGGTTGTTTGATCACTTAGCGCCATGTTCGCAAAATTTTCCAAATCCCTGCAACCACGGTGTGGGTGTGGAAACAAACCCACACAATTTGTAACTGATCTTTTCGATGCGTCCTCGGCAAGAAATACGACCTCCACTACAATTCATGGCATTCATACCGTAGGAAGAAGTTTGATTTTGCAGCAACAAGGGCAGAGAAGCTTCACAGGAGGAGCATTCGAAGCGGCTGCAGCACGCGCCGCAATCATTTCCGATGCTGCGGTCGACAGAAGTTTGGAACAATCAGACGGGACGAAAAATGTGCCGCGAGAATTTAAAATATGGTGGAATTCACTTATCGCTCACTCATCATCCCCTGCTTCACATCGCGCAGTAATACAAGGACGACGCACAGCAAACCAATTTAATAATAACACAGCATAAAACAAAACTATCAATACAGGAGAAATATGGGTAAAATGAAAGCCACAGCAATCAAATAACTCAGAAAGCACAACAACAACCGACAGAAAACGCGCAGTTTTCAGTTTTCATAGTCAACAATCGAAATTTGCTGATTAATGCAGTTCCCTTAAGACTACTTCACATCAAACGTCCAGACACGCCGGCGTTGCTTGATTGATCGATTGCTGGCACATTGTTTCTAATTGCAATAGAAGCACGTTGATTGATTGGCTGATTGATGGTAGCAACTGACACAGCTGATTCATCTGTTTCGCGCCATCGTCGCTTGATTGATGCGTTGAGCAGTTACGCGTGGGTTATACCGGTTTTGTCTTTGGAAGGATGTAACCATCATTTGAAGTTTTTACCGCGGCAACTTTAGAAACAGCTGGGGACGGAGTCAGTGCTGCTGCCTCCTCCAGCTCCCATTGCTTGATCATTTTTAGTTTCGGCGACAGTTCCGGCTCCATAGGCAAGGTCGTCTCCGGGTCAGGAAGGAGGGCATTGGCGAACTTATCCCAGCGCGCTATTTGTCGAGCAAGTACTGCGGGATTGCGATAAGTAAAATACCTGCAAAGTGGATTATGCACATATCCCTTGCCGGAGATTTAAAAGGTGTTTTTTTACTTGTACTATTCAAACAACACTGTCATGTCATATGGATTTGTAGGCAGAGAGTGGAATAAGCTGTTCTTTGATTGATTTATTGATGGTTCTTTCAAGTCGCAAATGGAGAATCATTCAGGTTCCACACCGCCCAAGCCAACTAATTAAAGTTACCAAACACACACGCGGGCTACTACACGCAGCTGTACGTACCATGTCACATAGCCGAGAAGCAAAGCGCCTCCGGTGAGGTAGATGGGATGGCGAATGGACTGGCCGTAAATGGGAGTCCCATAGATTCTTTTGATGCGGGCGGCCTTCAACCGGTAAGGATCGACGATCGGCATGCCAGACGGCCGGAAAATATGATATCCCAAACGTTTCCAATAATGAAAGCCAACTAATGAGGAAACCCAATGGTTGACAGTCAACAATTGATTCTCAAAACAATAATTGCTCTTCTAAAATGTTGACTAATCCATCAATCAACGCGTAGCTGTACTGTTAAAAAGAAATTTCATTCCAAAACAGTCTTACGTTATTTGGTTTCGGCAAGCCCTTCGTCGATGGTTTCCACGCCGCTTAAAATATTTTGCAGAAATGGTGCAGAAATGCAACATCCAGCAACGGCTTAAGAATTACTTTTTTGTAATGGGTGACCGGTGAGAAATAAAAAGGGGACATTTAGGTTGGGAACACATAGAAAACTTGAAGGAACAAACAAAAATCTTGTAGGAACAAGCGGCAATATTACACGAACAAACCAAATATTTACAGAACAAACGGAAAACTTACAGGAACAAACAAAAACCTTACAGGAACACACGAAGAGGTTACTGAAACAAGGCGAACAATTGGAACACAGAAAACTTACAGAATTTCTGATTTCGCATCACTTTCATTACTTTCTCATTACTTTCGAAGGCAGACTTTTTCGAGTTCCCGGATTTCAGTTTCGCTGCCGGCGCGCCTCGGGTCTTGATGGATTTTAAAGAAGTGCTCTTTTTCGTAACCGACACTACAGCCTGCGTTGCCGAGGAAGACGACCCGGCGAACTCAATTATTCTGTTCCATCCCTCCGAGGTAAGTAGAGGTGGACAAATCCCTGAAACGAAACGGTCTTTCTAACGTACAACCGACATCAGAAAATTGTTTCACCTCATGGCTTTCATCTCGGCGTATAAATGTTTTCCTCCTCCTTTCTTCCCGGCTTCTACAAAACAGTTTTCATCTTCTCTTTAAGTTGAGCACCGAAGCAAAATGTTCCTGGGCCAGTCAGATTCTCGGGCTGGCGTGTTTCTGGAAGACCTCCTTCAAAAGCGACTGCAAATTCCTCCGGATTGCCGGCTACCATTTTTCCCTCCGCGAAATCCGGTCACGATTTCTGGTGGTTCTCGGCTGGCTTTCCCCCGACACAACAGCACCGCAGGACCTCGTGAAGTTGGATTTGGCAGAAAAGTTGCAGTTCTTGGTGGGGAAAGTGGAACTTTTTCTGGGGGCGGCCTTCGAGGAGCTCGCAGGAGCAGCGGTCCCCGCTTCCGTTTCGGAGGACCTTGTGCGGACAATTTTTTCGCTTTATCCGTTAACGTGGGGTGATTTCCGAGTCAAAAGCAATCACATCAGCCTTTTCAGGGTACATTTCTCGGGACATTTTTGCTCTTGCCTCTCATTTCAATTGGACATTTTCACATTATCTCAGCGCTGGGAATTGATTGATTGATTAGCATCTTTTGAATCGACTTGATTTTCAATGGATTGATTGGTTGATTCACGTGATTGATTGGTTGATTGGCTGATTCATGGGGTTTGATTGCTTGATTCATGTGGTTTGATTGGTTTTAATTTTTCCAGCTCTTCTAGCGTATGACCAGCTGTTTTCTGAGGTACTGGCTTTCATCGGTTCAGATTTTATTTTGTCTCGTGTTAGAATAAAGTTTTGAAATTAGTTATTTGCTAGAACAATTTATTGACAAATTAATCAGCTCGGTCAAGGACCCATTTTTGCGGTATCGTGTCCTTATAGAGACATTCATCTCTTAGGTGTCATTGTTGATCATCCTGTTTAAATTGCAGGATGTCGATTTCATCAAAACCATTTGCAACTCTATACTGCACAAGTGTCGAAGTAACGGCAACAATGCCGCCCACATGAGCCTTCCCCTTCCTGCCATCCTCTGTGGTTTTATCACATTCCGCGCAGATGTGCTGTTGGACGAAATCCCCGATAACCTGCAGGCTTATCGGCGAGCATTCCTAATCGCCTGCTTTCGCGATGACGCTTTGGAAAAGTTACCCAGCTTTGACGGTACTAATCCATTTTTTAACTCACTCACTCTGTTTGGAAGCTTAAATCAGCTCTCTTCCAGATGGCTTGTCGCAGCACGCGTTCCACCGACTTTTCCTTCCGGTGGACGATTACGAATCCTTCCGATTGGCTCGGAATTTGCGTGAAGCCAGTGAGACGATTCGCTCCCTCGGGGCGAGCCCAGTCAGGCGTTCCTCGATAAAGAGTCTCAAACCAGCGGGCCGAACCCACCATCACCACCACTCGACGACGACGTCCAGTGATGAGACAGTTCCGGTGCTGATTTACGTCCTTCAGAGCCGGGGGACGTCCCTGGCGTTGCTGGTTGACATGAATCAACCGGACGAGTCGTTCCGTCGATATGTCCAAAACCTGGTACTACCGAATTTCCATTTCTCTTTGCTCATTTAAGCTTTATATGTAATTTAAAATTTCTAGGTTTGATTTGAAGCGGCACTAATTTATTTTTCTTTTCTATCCTAAGAGTGTCACAATCAGCCCTCTCCTGAATGTGGTGGAGGAGAGCGCCATTAACCACATTTTGCGGAGCCAATCGTCCAGCTCACGTCGCAGTTCTTCCCCAAGGGTAATAATTCTCTAGATTGCCATTCGAAGCGCCTGTAAGTATCACCGACCAGTTGTACTTTTAGTTGGAGAAATTCGTGTTCGATAAGGCTGCGGATATGTTCTCGCGTACGTCAGACAGCGAGGAAGTATGCGCTCTGCTGTTGGAGTCGCAGCTGTCTATGAAGAAGGACTCTCTGGTGTCGTGCAACATTCGGTACGATCAAATGCACTCCCTTTTCCGTTTTAGAAACCTGACTGCTGGTGTATGAGTATGGCTTTTAAATCGTCTGTTTCATGTGTGATTTCTAGGCAGGGACACCTATCTTGTCTCGGAGAAGACTTTGAGACGTTCCAAACCTTCACGGTCACATACGGATGTGATGGACTGACCTGAGCGCTTGTGGCGCTCCTCTGGATTTCTACAAGGTGAGTCGCATTGTATTTTGCGGTTTTGGTTGATGGCTCGGAATTTCAGCTGGTCTTCGACTGTGCGCGTTGGTCAGACAATTCCGGGCCGAGAGCAGCTGCCGGTTACTCGCGTATCCGACTGCCTCTGGTCGTGTACACAAACACCGTCGACAGGTTCTGGCTTCAACCACTTTATTTGCAGGTCTTTCTACAGTTTTTCGCTCTTTCGAGGTGATTTACTGTGCACTCTGTGGAAGGACTTCCCGAACAGCCGTCGCACCAAGGTAAGGCAACTTTTTGACGTTGCAGACAGCAACGTCACCGGCTTTGAATATTTCGACTCATGCTCCCATGACTCGAATACGTTTAGAGCCCAGATCCACCTTCCGGCTACTCGCGTATGTTGGTTCTTCCTGAAGACATACACAAAATCCGTAGACATTTTTTTCATTCTAGACCTAGGTTCGACAAGTCATGCAGCATGCAGGGCTGGATGGAGACTGGATGAGCTGGTCTGCCACTGGATGGAGGCTGGACGAGCTGGTCTGTAAGTCTGGCACTGGATGGAGACTGGACGAGCTGGTCTGTAAGTCTGCCACTGGATGGAGGCTGGACGAGTTAGTCTGTAAGTCTGCTTTTTATTAGTTTTGTTTTCTCATATAAACTCGTGTTTGGTGTGGAGGTTTTCGATTGCCTGGGATGACTTTCCTCAAGGTTCTGTTTAGAGGCGACTGCTACCGCTCTCGATGAAGACAGACACAGTCTGAGGCACAATCACTAAGACTTAATACAGCTGCAAGCGTATTCTTGTAAGATTGTCTCGATTCATTTCGGTTTATTTCAGGTAGCTCTGCACAGTAGTGTCCTCTTCACGTGGGAAGGGATGACCGGTGTGCCAGCTGTCTGTACTTCCCTTAAAGGCAAAATGAAGGTGAGCGCTGATGGCATCGTTCGATCATAACTTTGACTTTGGCTGTGATGTAAAAACAGTAATTGGAGTTTGTTTGATGACATTTCAACCTTTCTAAGAAGCTCTGAGCCAAACAGATTGTGAAATGTGCAATGATGATATCTTCCGAAAGTCGAGAGGTTTTATTGATGATTTTTTTCATAGTTTCTAGATGTTCGACTCTCGTGGAAAGTCTTCCTGCTGGTAGTCTGGAACAGGAGCTGGCCAACTAATTACACGGTGAGATCTTGATCGCCACTGCTTGTTGTGGCGCTGGATGATGTATTTTACAATTGGCGGTGATGTTAAAAAAGTTATTGGAGTTTGCTGTATGACATTTCAACCTTTCTAAGAAGCTCTGAGCCAACTTTTCCTTGACAGTTTTCTATCATCGGAGCGAATTCGCTGACTGCCCATTGCAGTTTGCCTTTATTTTGCAGGTTCGGTAGTAGAGTGGATTATTCACAACGGCTGCGGTGTTTCTTCACCAATAATTTTGGCCACGTCATGAGGAAGCTTTCGCTGTTTTATCGTTTACACATAATGGCTCTTCTGTGTGGTAACGATTTGACTGTAATATTTTGTTTTTGCAAATTTTGTCTGGAATTCCTCTGTGATATTCTTGGGGAGTTGGTCATGTCGAAATGTCGAGCTCCTTTGTTTTTGCTAACTGACCTTTTCAGGCACATCAGATTTGCTGCCGTGCGTCAGCGTTAGATGTCTGCCTGCATGTCGATCTGTCACTCTTGTGGTTAGCATGTCAGACTGGACTCCTTTCTGATCTGTCGATGTTATCTCAGCATTGGTGGATTCAAGGCAACAAAAGGGCACTGGAAAATTATGCCCTGAAACAGTATCTCCTGTAACACCGACCGCAACAGTGTCTGCGGCGTACTCAACGAACCTTTCTTGCTGTACGGAACTAACAGTATGCACCAACCACAGACCAGTAAGATCAATAAAAATAGGAGGAGCAAACAAAGTAGAAAAGAAGGAAAATTAGATCGCTCCTAGAGATCTGCAGTGCATCGACGAGTGAATCACCACCAGAAACCTCATCAGACCGATTGTCAATCCTCCACATCAATAGGTTCGTCCTTTTTCCCGCTCTGCAGTAGCTTCTTCACCATGCCGCTCACGGTCAGCGTGTACTTTTGCGACGTCTGGCATTTCCGAAACGTCTCATCCTCCATCGTGACCGCCTTCTGACGCGCAGTGCCGCGATCGCTTACCGCGTAGGCCTTCTCCAGGTCATCCAGGCACTTCATCCGGCTGGCTAGACTCAACTTGGGAATCCGCGTGGACGTGGGATTCTGCAGCTCGCAGCCGGAGGGAACGCGACACACCTTCGGCGGTCGAGGAGAATTGGCGTCGCTGGTCGCCCGCTTCCGTTTGGCGAATTCTTCGGCGATCATTCCACTTGTTCCGCCACCGCCGGCTCGGTCCTCATCCTCCGCGTCATCGCCTTTCCAGAATTCACGTTCATCCCTGAAAGTAAGAACAAACTCTCGTTACGGATCACAGATCTGTAATTCAATATCAATCAATCAATCAATCGATCCATCGGTTGAAAAGCCAGGAGTGGAGAGACAAATTAGGGACAGTAAATTTAGAACCCGAAGTCCCAAAATCCCAAGACGCCAAACAACAGCCCGATTCCGAAAATAGATGGACCGCCAGCTCCGGTGCCCTTGGAGAAGGGAGGAGTTCTTGACATGATTCCGTTTCCGGCAGGCCGTAGTGGTAGGTGTACCTGATCCACGGTTTCTTTCCCAACGGCAGCGGCACTCCGTCCCCTTCGTCAGGCGTGACCAATCCACCGGGCTTGCTGGCTTTGCTGCTGAAGAAGCGCGTCCAGTCGAGCTGCTGCGGTCGCGATTGATACGGCCTGTCCTCAGGCTCCTTGCTGGAGCACAGGTCCGTGAGGGCGCACAGGTCCGTGGTGAACTTGACGGAAGACTCCTCTCCGCTTCCGGAGGTAGAATCATCAGAATTGCTGCCAAAAAAGAAGGCAAAAATACGTAAAAAACTATTAATCTGTAGAAATTATTAAATGTAAAAAAATATAGTTAAAAATAAATAGAGATCAACGGAAATTAAGACATGCACGCGTAGTGCACATTTAAGTTTCAGCAACAGATTCCTATAAACTAAAATTGTCAATTAAATTTTGAATTAAATTTTGAAGTTGGCCACGTAAAACATTTTTTTAAATTCCGATCAATTCATTATTTAAAAAAAAAAAATATTAATAAACACTAAGAAAAAATAATAGAAATTTAAGATCAAATAGTTTTCAGGATTCGAAAAAAAATTTGAAAAGAAAACTCTATTACACTAGAATAATTTAAATAATTAATTTAAATAATTTAAAAGTGGCAATAATTTTCTTTAGTTGCGAATACTCGCAGAAGTTTTTCCGTTCTCTTCACTGAAAGATTTCGCTAAAAGTTACCAACCGACGAGAAGCTTTGGAGCCGTCGTGAAGCTCCGACTTCTTTTTCTGGCCGAGGACATCAATCGACGGTGTCCGACACACCAGGGCCGCAGGGGCAAATCTGGTCGCGGGAAGAGTGTTGATAGCAACCATCGGAAGTTTCTGCTGTTTCATAGTGGTGGCAGTGGTGGTGGCAGGAGCTTGCGTAGTTCCCTTTCGCTTTCTATGCAAGCAAAACAGACAAAACAAATGCGACCCACAAATCTGAAATAGTTTTAAAGGAGATTTGACATAAAAAAATCAAACTCACAGAAACAACGTCGAGGACGTCTTTGGACCAGTCGAGGACGTCTTTGGACCAGTCGAGGACGTCCCTGGACCAGTCGAGGATGTCCCTGGACCAGTTGAGGACGTCCCTCGACCAGTCAAGGATGTCCCTGGACCAGTCGAGGATGTCCCTGGACCAGTTGAGGACGTCCCTGGACCAGTCGAGGACGTCCCTGGACCAGTCAGGGGAAGATTCTTTTGCGGGACCGCCAGTCCGCCGACCGGCTTGAAGGTCCCCGCAGCAGGCATCGTAGAATTGCGTTTCTTCTTCGCGGCACGCTTCACAGGCGGTTGCGTGGGCAGATCGGAGCAGATCGGCAAGTTGCTGGCCCTCGTGAAGCCCGGATGGTCGAGGAGAACTCTAACCGGACAGGGGTGGGGGAACGCGGAAGGAAGGATGAAATTTCGAGCGCCCCCCACAAGGAATCGGATAAGGCGGAGAAGACGGATTCCAGACGAAGGTCTGTATGCGCGACTGTAATGTCTTTGTGTGTGTGAGGCTTGCGAATGTGTGAGAATCTCAAATGATATCCGGAAAATCTGCTGCATGTGTGCTCTGTGATTCTCTTTTCCTCCCACTCTCTTTCTCTCATTTGGGACAGTGCCAAAATCATTCCACACTCGGCTTTCGTTTGGTTCTCACTTACCGATCTTGCGCACCACGCTGGAATTCGCCACCGGCACCGCTGGATGTTGACGCCCCGGCCCACCATCCACTGGCCACGCCCCCGCCGGCGGTGTAGCTGTGCTTGAATGTCCCGGGCGGCTTGAACTGATGCAGGACTTTGGGTTTGTTGGCGGCGAGTTTTACCTTCCCGTGAAAGCAGACGCCGCAGTTCTTCTTGCAGAGCGGCGCGGCGTCGCCAAAGTGGGCTGCTATGAAGCCGTGGAGACACCTACACAGTGGATACATGCAGAAACTAGGTAAATAGATATTCAGAGGAAGTTACGGGTAAGCTCACCGAAAGGAGGCAGACAACACAATTCGGCAGGTAAATAAAAATTGAGCCAGAGAGAGAGAGACAGACAAACAAACCGACAGGCAGACAAACCGACAGGCCAACAAATATACAGAATGAGGGACAGACAGAGAGACAAACAGAGAGACAGCCAGCTAGTCAGACAGACAGATAGAGAAACAGACAGGCATACAGACAAACAAACAAATCACCTAACACACACACACAAATAATCGAGCTCACTTCGTAGACAAGCAGTATTTTATCATTGTGTCCAGACGGTCGGTCGCGCCTTTTCGATTAACGGTCTTGCCTTTTGCCTCCTACAGTATAACGAAAACAGAAGCTAGTTTACATTTAGTTAAATATAGAATTTAACGACTAGAAGAAGTAGACATCAACTGCCCGTGTTTGAAAGATTCAACAATCCTAAAAGTTACCCGTTCATCCAAGTCTTTCCGGATCAACCATGTCAGCTGGCTGCGGTCATCAGCAGACGCATAAAGGCGGGCCCTGGCATAAAATATTCTTTTTTAACACGAAGATGACCGCTCATAGGAAGATACAAGCAGATTTCGTCAACTAACCATGAGGGCTTGCCATCACGGCCCGCGCGGCCGGCTTCCTGATAATAGGCTTCTATGGCTTTCGGCATGTTCCAGTGAACCACGAATCTGTTTCAAGAACGCAAAAATGAGAATCTGAAACGCAGTTCAATAATTGCGGACAAGTACCTGACGTGGGGATTATCGATGCCCATTCCGAAACTACACACCAAACGTGTTGAAATTGATTAATTCTGAGTTAGCCCGAAGTTCTGTCGTAAATCGAGAAATTACAGGTCATTCAGGCATTCTTACCTGACAGTGGCGCAGATCACCTGCACCTTTCCTTCCATCCACAGTTTCTGCGTGTCTTCTCGCTCCTTCAAACCTGCAATGAAACATAATATAGTGACGAAAAAAATCGAGAGCCGGCAGACTCTTACCGGCATGATAAGGCAAGGCGGAAACGTCCGCTTGGCTAATGGCTTCGGCAACATTTTCACAGCTGGCTCTTGAGCGGCAGTACACGATACCCGATTTCTGAAGTACAAGAGGTACGCATGATTGCATGTCCTGAACGAACATACAGACCAGCAGGCAGGTAAACACGCAGACAGACAAGCCCACACATAGACATCAGGAAATACAGACAGACAGACAGACAGACAGACAGACAGACAGACAGACAGACAGACAGACAAACAAACAAACAAACAAACAAACAAACAGGCAGACAGACAGACAGACAGACAGATAAACAGACAGACAGATAGACAGGCAGGCAGGCAGACAGACAGATAGACAGACAGTTAGTCAAACAAACAGACAGAGTAGGTCAAACAGGTAAACAGGCAGACAGCAGAGATATAAAAGGACCGTACCTGCCCTTCACCGGACTTTTGAAAGATCTTCACGATGTAACCGATCAGATCATTTATCCAGTCATCCTCCGTCATGTCCTCCATTTTCTGCACAACTTCATAGAAGAGGTTCTCGCGGAAGACCGGTTTCTTAAAAACAGCCGCCTTAGTCATTTTCAGGCGATTGAGCAAATCGTCCGACACCACTTTGGCCGCAGTGGCCGTCAAGGCAACGAACGGCACTTGCGGACAGAAATCGCGGAGCTTCCCCAATTTCAGGTAGTCCCCCCGGAAATCATGGCCCCATTCTGGAAGGAAGAAGATCCATCGATCAGACCAAAATATCACAGCAGAAAAATCACAGCAGGCAAGCAATCAATTCATCCATCAATCAATCGATGACGCTCACCGGAAATGCAATGAGCTTCGTCAATCACAATCGCACGCAGGAAACGACTCTTCGCTAGGCCGCCCAACAGCCTCCTGGTGCGGTCGGTGGCACACTGCTCCGGCGTCAGGTAGAGAAACTTGTAAGCGGGCCCGGCCGGGAGCTGCATCTTTTTCTCAATCTCCTTCCGCTCTTTGTCCGACAGGGTGGAGTTGATGCTGACGGCCGGTACATTGACCTTCTTCAGGATCTCCATCTGATCCTGAATGAGGGCCAGCAGAGGACTGATAACAACGGTGGTGCCTTTGCCGACACAGCCGGGCAACACTGAAAAGGGTGAAGAATAGTAATACACCAAAAAAAGGGAAACAGACGTTATAAAAAAATATTATGCTCAAACAAATTGATGAATCTGAAAATACTCACTGTAGCAGATGGATTTTCCCGCGCCTAGAACCAAGAGAATCTGATTACGGAGAACAACAGAAGTGATAATTGCCGAACTCGACGTCCGGAAGTAAAGCAACTAACTAATCAATCAATCAATCACGTCCGGAAGTAACGTAATCGACTAATCAATCGATCAATCACGTCCGGAAGTAACGCAATCGACTAATCAATCAATCAATCACGTCTGGAAGTAACGCAATCGACTAATCAATCAATCAACCTAACACTACATCGGCACCGGCTGTTTTCACGGAATGAGAACTTAATAACAGGCAACAATCCCTTGCCTCAAAAAGGTTCAATGAACATGAAAAATAGCGGTTAATAATAGCGCATAGAAATGAACAGTTCGAACGGGAAAGAGGCGAAACACAAACAGGACAGGAGGATAAAAAGTGAACTTTTAAGGCCGATCAACAATCAATCACCTGGACGCATATAAATCTTCTCACCTGTGGGCATGGAAATGAAAACATCCTGGGTCGCTTTGGCCACCTCCTCCGTAGCTTGCCGTTGTAGATCACTGCATCGAAATGGGAGAAAATGAGATAACACCCGATAAAACGCGTCAGGAAAGTGCATATGATGCAGTATTTGTTCTTCAACCAACGAAATCAACAATCAAATCAATCAGTGACCACTTTACATTGATTTATTTGATTGCTGAAAAGGGAAGCTGGAGCACCTTTTGTAATCCGTGTAGCCGAAAACGCTCAGCAATGCATCCCGCAGGTCTGTGGGCGACACTGCAAGGCCGTCCATGTTTGGAAATCAAATAAAAGAATGTCAAAACCGGAACAAAAACAAACCGAAATTTGTTCATTCAAAATTCAAATCAGCAACAAAAAAACACGAGAAAACAGCCACTGATTTTTGTTCGAATTCCAACACCGCAAATCAAGCAATCGAGCCTTGAGCCTACTGTGAGCCAATTGGAATCAGCTGTCTATCGGCTCGCACTTCGGCCCGTGGCTCCAGAAAAGCTAGCCGCCGGACCCGTCACTTCAAATCTTGTTTTCACGGCCACGTTTCCTTTTAATTCCACGGTGAAAAAAAACTGTTGCACAGGTGTTTGTAATCCTTTTTATTGTTTGCCTTTACAACTGGATGCGTGAGCACTTGAACGATGGACAGCAGTTTAACTTTCCATCGCTGTACTGTTTAACTGACCCCTGAAAAAGCACGAGGAAGACCGCTCAGTTTGTGCTTGACGACGGTGCTTGATTGATTGATTGGCGCGCCTCTCGCTGCGATGGACGATGTTCTCCTGCTCTTCCTGCTCGCCTTGGCGATGCTGGTGTGCTCCTTCCTAGCGGGAAGTTTACCGCTGCTTGTGAATCTATCAGAAGTGCGTTGGATGCAACACGTGCTCCTGTGAAAACGTGGAGTTATATATTTTCCATCCGATTTTTTGTAGGAAAAATTGAATTTGGTGACTGCTTTGGGCGCTGGACTCCTAGTCGGCGCGGCGTTGGCTGTCATCATTCCAGAGGGTGTAGGGGCGGTTTATTCTCACCAAGATCACGCTCATGAAACAGGTACGACGCGCAGAATCAGTAAGTTTTAAGACTGTTGATTTTACCACGATGGCGGGTGATTGATTGTTGATTGGCTTACTAGCTTGAGTTCGGTTCAAGCAATCAATCAGTGCATCGATTGCCTGAGAAAAACATAGCATCAAGCGGTTGATTGATTAGACTCGTTAATCCCGCATTTTTGTGCCAACGATTGGATATTTCGGTGGGCTACTTGGATCATCTGAGTGCTTAAAGGAATTTTTGTCCGTTACCTTTGCAGCTGGAGGACATCCCCATGAGGATCATGCGGTAGCAGCTGCCGCCGCTGCCAATTTGCCGGTTGTCGGCGGTATCGTCGACGGTCTCAAAGACAAGTTGAGCAGTGTTGTGGGGGACGCAAAACTCCCCACAGAAAGCCACAACGAGCCACAGCACGGCAGCTGGATTGGGGCATCCCTGGTTTTGGGCTTCATTTTCATGCTGTTCGTCGATCAAATAAGTTCTCGTCTTGGTGGTGAGCTTTCCCATCTGCCATGCTGACTGAACACACGGACCAGCTATGAGATTCCATTGTTTTGATTGCAGATTCCAGCGGCAGAAATCAGAGGAATCAGATTACGGCGACCCTCGGACTGGTCGTCCATGCAGCCGCTGATGGCATCGCACTCGGTGCGAGTGCAACGACAAAGCACCTTGAAATGGAAATGATCGTATTCTTTGCCATAATGCTTCATAAGGTAAAAAAGCTACAGAAAGCTTGAATTCCATGTATGCGTTCTCATTTCTTTCTTTCGTTGTACTAGTATTTTCTCTGTCTGTCTGTCTGTCTGTCTGTCTGTCTGTCTGTCTGTCTGTTTGTCTGCCTATCTGCCTGTCTGTAAGTTCGACTGGCTATCTGTTGTCGTGTCTGTCAGTCGGTTTGCCTACCTGCTTGCCTGTCTACCTGCCTGGCTGCTTGTCTTCTCCTGTCGGTCGGTCGGATGATTAGTTCTTACTCATCAATTTGTCACAGTGTCACGATCACCGAGTGACAAATTCCATTGCAAATATCTGTCTGTACCCGCTGGTCTGCTAGTCAACCGTTGTTCGATTCCATTCTGTGAGCTGAAAAGCTGCACGGACCTTACTTCCCACTCATCGCAACACTTCTTTCTGATGGATTGTTTTCAGGCGCCGACTGCGTTCGGCTTGGTCACTTTCCTTCTCCACGAAGGCATGGACCGCGTGAGAATACGGAAGCACCTGCTAATTTTCTCTTTATCCGCTCCCATCGGATCTCTCGTAACATATTTTTTAATTACAATGGTACAGTAAAACCTTTCTTCTCAACACATCTAACACTTATACTAATTGTTAGGTTTTCTTTCCAGGGAACGAACAGTATGGCACCCTCCGACAGTTCCAGCGGTCTTGTCCTCCTCTTCAGCGGTGGGACCTTCCTTTACGTGGCCACCGTCCACGTCCTTCCGGAAATCTCCGGCTCACCCCATTCCCACGGCGGCGGCGGCCCACCGAGCCCGATCAGTTTGGAATCCAACACGCCGGTTGCTTCCAGCAGCTCACCGAAGGCCATGCCGATAACGCACTTCTTAGCCCTCGTCGTGGGCGCCGTCTGTCCGGTGTTTTTATCCATGGGTCACTCCCATTGACAGCACTGCCAGCACCTTATTGTATTCATGTTTTTTATACATTTTTGCCCGTTTTAATCTTGAAAAGAAAACTTATGAAAAGTTTTACCGCCACCGAGAATGACGATGCGTCGGTAAAAGTCTCTTGCGGTTTTTCGTTAATTGCAGCGGACAGGATCAAAAACTCACAACGACGGTGGCCGATTAGTCGGCAACAGTCGCTTCCACTTTTTCATGAACTCAGGCAACCGCTTCGTCGTCTTCTTCCGTCTGACGACTGTCACCCTCCCATTTTTATCCGTTTTGATCGACTCCACCGAGCTGACGGAAGCGTCCACGCGAACCGTCTCGACATGGCCCCACCTGAGCGGCAACAATTTCAGCGAGAAATGGACTTTCTTCCCGTTGACAGGCACTGTCTGAACCGTCACGTCCGGTCGTTTCGATGCAGCGTAATACCTCGGATGAATCCGTTCCGCGTGCTGCCGCCGTTCCTGCTCGTTCTCCTCCTCCTCCTTCATCTTTCTCTGGGCCGTGCAGACGAATTTCGCGTCCTTGTCTGGATGTCTGGATTTAGACGTCCTGCACGGTCTGCCTTGGTTATAAAGGATTCCGTCGAGTTTATTCATCATCGTTAGCACAGAGTGGGCTTTGTCTGTCTGTACTTTATCAGCGGCCATGACGGCAGCTGCCGAGGCTGTCACGACGATGGGTTCTCGATGGAGTGGTTTAGCGGTGCGGAAGGGGCCATCCTGGTGGAGTTTTCGGTGACGCCTGAGTGAGCGCCACTTGGACCGATGGTGTTCTTGTCCAGATTGGCCAGCTTGGCAGCTGATGCCTTCCGTTTCTCCGTCACCCTCGTCGATGTCTTCGGATACCAAGTCCCAAATTTCGTCGTCGCGGATGTAGTGGTCCGTGTGGTTCTGTGCAGAGCGACTGGAGTTGGGAGTGAAGTTAGATGGATGGAGTGCGGTGATAAATTTAAGTGCTGATTTAGTATAATCCGTTGGGGAGCTCCTTAGAAAAATACATATTTAACTTTTGTCTGCTCGATGGTCTGCCTGCTTGATTGTCTTTTTGTCTAATTGGTTCCTTGTCTGTTGGTCCATCCGTTCCTTCGTCTGTCTGTCTGTCTATCTGTCTGCTCCACTGTCTGCTCCACTGTCTGTCTGCCTGTCCGTTTGTCAGTCAGTCATCCTGTCTCCTTGTCTGTCTGCACTTCCTCTATCGTCTGTCTGTCTGTCCGATAGTTTCTCTCTGTTTGTCATTTAGTAGGTCAATTTGACTACCTGCATGACTGTCCTGTCTACCGGTTTGATTGGTTGTCTACCTACTGTACTGGATTTTTTGTCTGCTTCCTGTCTGTCCTGCCTAGGTTTAAACTTACCGCAAAATTTCCGAGTGTTTGTCTTCACCAGCCGGCTCTTGATCCAGCTTTGATGGCTCCTTGTCCGGCCTGATTGGTTGCCTAGATATCGATGTAACAGCATCTACTTCCTGAACATGAACTGATCTCTCGCACAACTTTTCCACTTTTTGTTCGATCTGTTCTCCATGTTCGGCCTTGATTGAGTGAGGCTCCTCTTGGTGAGGTATTTGGCTTGCCTCGACTGTTACATCTTCTACATTATTCGCCTTCATCAACCACCGTCGCCCGTCCTCATCCTCCGGATCGAACATCCCCTCCGTCACGTCCAAATCCGTCAACGACACATCGTAGTACCCTTCCGGTTCCTCATAGTCCACTGGCGGGTCGTAAAAAGACTCCGGGTCCTCCACGAAATTCAACTTCTTCCCGTCCGTGTCCAAATCCTCCCACTTGGTTGCGACAAAGTGTTTCTCCATCGCTGCCTTAATCCCGCACGACTCTCGATGCCTGCGTAGTCGCTCAGCCTCCTCCAGTCGCCGTTTCTCAGCTGGCTCCGCGTCCAGGCGTGCCTTATCCTCCTCAGACAACGGAAACTCCCCTTGATGCATCTTGTTGCTCAACTTCCGGGTATATTGGTGGCGATAGATCGGGTCGTTGGGGAGCTGCCAGACCAAGGGGGATACGATATGTCTGGAATCGGGCGTGTCGGTAAAGAGCTGCGCCGATTCACTGTAAAACTCTGCTGTCAGTCGGGGTTCGATTAGTTGTTCTTGTTCGAATTCGGGTGTGCAACGGTCGGACGAATCGTGGGTCGTAGCTGCGGGGATGGTCACGAACGGTTCGCCGTCTGTCTGTGGGTGCTTCGCGTTCTCCGACGGGAATGATTGCTTGATTCCAGTCTGTACTATAGCGACTCCGGCAACGGTGCCTGGAACAGGTTCCTCTCCTGGCTTAACAATTCCAGGCAAGTTCAGCGGTTCGTTTGTGGATGTCTTAAACGTTCTAAGCATGTCTGAATGCCGGGTTTTGGATGCTTTAATCGTTTCTGCTTTGTCCGAAGTTCGGTTTCCGGTGGCCTTAACCATTCCAGGCATGTCTGAAGGCCGCGTTTTGGCCACTTTAACCGTAACAGGCATATCTGCAGCCCGGTTATCAGACGCCAAAACTATTGCAGACATGTCTGCCAGCCGATTGTCGGTTGTCTTAACCTGTCTAGGCATGTCTGAATGTCGCTTGCTGATAACCTGAACCGATCCAGGCATGCCTGAACGCTGGTTTGCAGTTGCCGTAACAGCCTCTACGTTGTCTGAAACATAAGTATCGGCTGCCTGAACGATCGCAGACACATCTAAAGGCTGATTTGGCGTTGCCTGGCTTGTTTCGGACATGTCTGGAACCGCGTTTTCCGTCGCCTTGACTTCCTCTGGCTTTTGCGGGCTACAAGTCTTCCTTATCTGGGTCTTTTCTTCATTCTTTTGTCGGAGACTATCGCGTTGCGGTGCATTCCCTTTAATGAGTGTGCCCTCACGATGCAAGGTTCTCGTCGTGGCATCGTCTCCGCCGCTTCTTTTCAGGATCTTCGAGAAGTTTTTCGTCTCCACTGTCCGCTCTCGTTTCCGCCACAGGGCCTCCTTCTTGCCATGTAACACGACCGTCTTCTCCTGCAACGTCAAGCCACGTGTCCGGTTGACAATGCTCTTGACCTTCTTAGGTGCGGCGGCTGCCGCGGCTCGATCAGCGTCTGAATTGTTCGAATCGTCATTGAGCAAGAGATCCATTCTACGTTGCTGAGCGCCGTCATCATCAGAGGAGCAGTCCGAATCGTCGGACCCGCCCAGGTACAGTCGTCGCGGTCCGGTGATGTCGACGGAGAATGGATTCTGGGAGGTATGGCCGGTGGCTTTTTGGCGGGTCTTTCGTCGATCCTTCCGGCGTAGACGGCGCGCTTCTTTCCGCTCATCGTGCGATTGGTCGCAGATGATGGGGCGGAGCTCCACGGCAGCGTTCTTTTTTGTATAGCCGGATTGTTTAGGTTTTGCTTTGAGCTTTTCTCGGTCGGCCAGGATGCGACGGCTTTCGCGGATTCGTTGAATAAACGTCTTCGGTCCAACAGGTGGTGCTGAAAGACAGACATCTCGATAGATATAGAACTGAATATAGACACTTGATCGCACAGAACACAGCCGATTGGCAAACGCACAAACAAGCAGATGGACAAACAGGCAGACAAACAGATAGACAGACAAATAGACAGACAGACAGACAGACAGACAGACAGACAGACAGACAGACAGAGAGACAGGTAGACATAGGGATAAACAGACAAACAAGAGGGCAGGCAGGCAGGCAGGCAGGCAGATAGACAAATATACAAACATACCGAAACACAAACAAGCAGGCAAGCAAATAGGCAGGCAGACAGCCAAACAGACAGATAGACAGACCGACAAACAAACAGACAGACCGAAGCAGAAAGCCGCAGAGGCAATCAGCAGAAGAGATAGAAATATGGTAGACAAGTGATCTTACGAGGCAATATTTCCGGAGTCCGCTTAGGAACCCTAAACGTTTTCTTCGAATTATTCCGCAGTTTCTCCGCCGCCGCCGCCTTCTCGTCCGCCAGGTCCTTCGCAATCTCTGCCTTCCTCTTTGCGATCCTCTTTGTCATCCGTAACCTCTTATACTGATTCAACAGCGGCTTCGCAAACTCCCGCTGACACTTGGTCGGATCGATCCGCGCCATATTCAACTCCTGCACATATGCCAGTAGCTTGCCGGCCGGCGGAAGGGGCGGTGCATTCTTCAGCGGTTCCGCCAGCAACTGTGGCAAGAAATCGTAGCGATTCGCGAAGGTCCTGACAAAGGCCAGGTAGGACCGCCAATCCGGACGGGAGCGGCGGAACGTGGACAGCTCCAACATTGTGTTGGTCATTTTGGAGCCGCAATCCGGGATGACGTCCCGCCATTTGCGGTGGAGAAATTGACGGAGCTTCTGTTGCTGGTGTTTGTACTTGATACATAATTTGGAGTAGCGCTTCCGGACAATCCATCGGTCTCGCTCGTCCATGGGCGGGGCACTTGCCGGGTCCGGACCACCGAAATACCGCTTAAAATCCGCGTAGCTCGGCATCAGTCGGACGATTTCCTCCTGCAGTTCGGTTTTGAATTCCCGGTCGAGCAGGGTCTTCGGGAGGTAGACGCCTAGTCCGTCGTCTAGCTAGGCAAGGCACGAAATGAAGAAATTAATGAAGTGAGGATGACAGGATATCCTGCACACAGCTGCGTACGCACCTCCATTTGTCGCTGCTTCGGAAATTTCAGCGGTAAATCGGGCAGGCGGAACCGCATGGGAATGAAAATCTGCGGCGGTTGTCCTTGGAATGTCTGAATAAGACGAAAAACAATTTAAAATAATACCAGTGCAAATTTTCGCTGGCAAATAAAACGTGAGACAATCAGGTCGGATGACGAACGACCGAGGCTGGATAAAGAGCCAGCTGGCGAAGAGAGACATTCAGAAATCTCTGTTCAGCAGGTATAGACAGCAAGCAGACAGATAATCATGTAGACCATATAAACAGATAGGTAAACCGACAGCCAGCCGAGTCAGCAAATGGACAGTCATACAGGCAGGTAGCCCGTCAGCAGACCGACATACAGACAGAGAGACAGACAGGCGGGCAAACAAACAGAAAGACAGACAGACAGACAGGCGGATAGATAGACAAACAAGAAGACAGGCGGGCAGGCAGATAGATAGACAGACAAGCAGATAGACAGACAGGCAGTTAGACAGACAGGCAGTCTGATAGACAGACAATCTAGTCAGGCAGACTAGTAAAAAAGTTTGACATGCAGTCTCTAACTCGTTGATACTGATCCTCGAAGGTGTCTACACTGTCCGGCTCAGTGAGATCAGGCCCACTGAGTCCGGCCGGTTCCGGTCCTCTGTCCGGTCCATGGAACCAATTCACCGTGTCCATCTCGGGCGGCAGTCTCCGGTCCCCCGCAGCGATGGGCTTCCATTGGGGATTAAGTCCGAGGTACTCGTGCTTGGGCGCCCGCGCAGGATCGAGGAAGGTGTTGAGTATCCCAAGGGATACTCGTGCAACATCAACAGATGGCTCCTTGGTAGTCATCTCTCTGTTGTCAGACATATCATGGAACCGTCACGGAAGCGATCACTCACAACATGAGCAGAATTTCAATCCTGTGTCTATCGAAACCGAAACATGGGCCACAGTTGACGCCTATTGCTAGGCTTTCAGACAGGGAAATACTGAGACGCAAAGAAAGCTAGACAAGATGGATGTGCAGAGAAGTACAGGGAAACAGCCCTCCTTAAAAGAATAGGCAGACTGCGCATAAAATTGAAGGAACGAAAAAGGAAAAAGGATTCAAAACAAAAGTATTATTTCGAGTTCATAATAGAAGATCTTAAGCGGCATCTCCTAGCGCGTGAACAGCCTGTCTGTCTCTGTCTATCTGTATGTCTGCCTACCTATCTGCCTGTGTCTGTGCCCGAGTCTGTGCCGGTATCTGTGTCATCCTGTCTGTCTGTCTGTCTGTCTGTCTGTCTGTCTGTCTGTCTGTCTGTCTGTCTGTCTCTGTCTATCTGTCCGTATGTCTGCCTACCTATCTTTCTGTGTCTGTGCCCGAGTCTGTGCCGGTATCTGTGTCATTCTGTCATTCTGTCTGCCTGTCTGTCTGTAAATTTGCCTGCTTATTATTATATCAGCAGACTAAACCCTCTCACCACTTGTCTCAAACTGCCACCACTCGAACGCGTCCTCATCGTCCCGGTAGAGAGCCTTCGACATCAACGCGGTACAGCAGAATCGGTAATGATCCACGGTGTCTTCTTTCCGAAACTTGTGCAGTTTGTTGAACCCACACGTTTTTAGCTTCGAAATTTTAATCTGAAACGAGAGAACAGCAAAAAATTAGTCACCCCAAATTTGGCCAGGCGAAACAGCTCATCCGTGCCCGAGACGTAATCGAACGTATCCGGCATAGACTCCAGACATCGCGGCCATACCCTTCGGTCACGATGTCTGCATGTGAGATATGAGACGTCATTAAAAAAGATCTCATAACCGGCCAACCGGAGATACAGATATGAAATTGCACATTTTAAAACGGTGTTTTTTTGAGGCCAGACACTCGTAAAGTAATTCCATTGAAATTGATACTGCGTCTTCATAATCAATCGCAGACAGATACATACAGGTAGACATACCGGCACACTGTCAATTAGTGAGAACTACCGTGAGCCACACACCGTGGCGGTCGCGTAATCGTAGTAGTAAATCACTACGCATTTTCCGTTGTTCTGACGGAACCTGATGTAATCCCCTCTCTACTACTAGTACCGGAAGTGAGAACGTGTGGATGTGTGAGTTACGGAACAGGCCGAGAAGTAGCTCATGACAATGAAAACAAACACCAAGTTCAAAGCGGTGTATATAAATCGAAATATGGAGCTTGAAAAAACATCATCAAGCAGTTCTTCAAAAGTTTACCTGAACTTCAACCTGCTCAAGCGCTACTACCAATATTCCAGAGATAGCCTCAAAAATGATCCTTGGAGCGACAATCCTGTCCGTCCTACTTGGTAAGCCTTTAACTTTATCTGCCTGCCTGGACGTCTCTCTGTCTGTCTGTCTCTCTGTCTGTCTGTCTGTCTGCCTGCATGTCTGCATGTCTGTCTGTCTGTCTGCATGTCTGCATGTCTGTCAAATCTGCCTGCCTGCTGGTCTATCGGCCTGTCCGTCTATCTATTTCATAAATAAAAACTGTCAACGCGCAATTTTTCCTCCATCTAAGTTCTTTCTATTCCGCAGCTCTTGTCCACGCCGGCGGCTGGGGCGGTGGTGACTTCTACGGAGGAGGCTATGGTGGTGGCGGATACGGCGGTGGTTACGGAGGTGACTTTGGTGGATACGGCGGTTACGGCGATATTGGCGGCTTCGGCGGATATGGGATCGGGGGATTGGGATACGGTGGTATCGGCTTCGTAAGTGACTCATCAGACCCATTAGATGGGATAAAAATTATCAATGGCGCTTCAGACAACCGGTTTATTGACTGCCTGTCCTTTCCCATTTCTGTCACAGGGAGGATATGGCCTTGGTCTTGGCATCGGAATCGGCGGATACGGCGGTTTCGGTGGTGGAGACTTCTACGGAGGCGGTGGATATGGCGGTGGATATGGTGGTGGATATGGTGGTTATGATGGCGGTTATGGCGGCGGCTGGGGATACAAACGGTAGACACACACACACACCACCAATCATTCCCAGGAGCAACGTTTGCTGTGTTTGAGTTTTCCTGTGCAGTATTACACTTACTGGGATCACTAAGCTTCAACTGGTTTGACGGCTATCCTTGCTTAAGATTTTCTACGATTTTTTTGCTGAAACTACCGCTATGATCCTAGCACCCATGACAAATCATGTTACCTGATCCGGCCCTTGCCTGTCTTGATCGCAACAGATGGAGTAAAATAACCAAAGATTACGAGCTGCATGTTTTTTCCTTACTCGGCAGTGCTGTTTCGAAGTGGTAGTCCGAGGGGTACGCGAATTCACAGCACGGATTGACCGGACACTGCAGGAAGAGAAGGAAAGACGATTTGAAAATAGTGAACGAAGCGCCACCTAGCGGCAGACATAGAACAGCATGACTGAGTCTTGATTGATTGCTTGATTGTGCACTCCTGGAAATGTGCTTGTCTGCGGTCGAAAAATGCTCGCCCGTACGAACCTGCAAGATATCCGAAAACTTCCACCTGCGATTCTCCACGATCCCAGTTTGCAAGGAATAACAGAAACTCAGTCAAACTTTGCAGATAATCCTTTGCTAAATGCGCAGAATTTCGTCATGGCGATCAAGCATTGATTGCTGGATTGAATGAAAAACTCAAATTTGCGATTCCCAATTGATTGCCTGATTGATTAATCGGTATGCAATTTTTTCGAAAGGATTTTCTTTTTCATTCATGACATTTCAAAAATCCGGATGGCTTACGTTGGAATGTGCATCGAAGAAATGTCCGTTGACTTGCGCTTCCCCCTTCTGCCAAGCCGGAATCTGCGGCGGGCGATAATAGCGATTCGGTCGAGTCTTGGCGATTTAAAGGAGCGCTAGAGTAGAGTAAGGGAGCGCTGAATAAAGTGAGCGAGCGACAGTATACAATAGGCGAGCGGCAAAATAGAATAAGTGAGCGCTAGAATAAGATGAGTGAGCGCCATCCTTGATTTGATTTATATATTAATATGGCCGCAAGGCTGCCGAATGCCATGCTCGTAGCCTTGTTTTCTGACTTCTTTATATAATTTTATTACTACGAGTAGTAAGTAATTTCTTCCATATTTGTCCGTTCTCGTGCTATTTACGGATTGTGGTAGGAATTTAGCTAACTCCTGACTGATTGTAACAGCTTTATCAGTGACGGCAATTGGACCCATTCCCGTCCTTACGGTCCTAGAATGGTGTGCGATAAATGTACGTCTGGAAGAATGATTTGTCTGCCATTGTGTTGTATTGTCCTTGTCATGGTCATTGTCTGCCAACTTGTCAAATATTTTTTTTTAGTGAATTTCAATCCTTCATGTTTTAGGCCAAACAAAACTCGGGAAGGTAATCACACCAGATCCGTGGAAATCGGGCGCTCGAAATACGACAGGTATGTGTACGCATTTCGTTAATCAATCAACCTACCTACGAGTTCCACACAGGATCAATAAAGCTCCATTGAATCAATTGCAAAACCCGAATCAATCAATCAAAGCACATTGTGGCTGTGTTACAGTTGAGGATATTTGCCTCGCGATTTGTGTCAGTACGCTTCACAATGTAAATTATGGTAGTAGCAATTTTTCGTGCTGTTATTTATAAACTGTGTCGTCTGGATTTTGTGCACGCTCCGAGATGTGTGCGTCAGCCTGGGACGGATGGAAACGCTATATTCACGTTGCTTCATTGTTTCGTTCGATTGCTTCATTGATTTACTTGGTTAATGTCGTAGTTATGTTATATTTTTGGTTAGTTTTTTAATGTGGTGTCCACAATAATAATTTGGTGGTCCTATTGCCTGATAGAGGAGTAATTTTGATTTTGCTTTTCAGAAGGCGGCGGGAGGAAAGTTAACGAAAACAAAGCCCTCACGTCGAAAAAAGCTCGGTATGTGTTCGGTTGATTGATTTATCGATTGATCAGTTGCTTAGTTGATTGATCGATTGTTCAGTTGATTGATTGATTGATTGTTTAGTTGATTGATTGATCGGTTGCTGCACAAATGTACTGCAACTTTTTACCTTGCGTGGGATGTTTTTTAGTTTCACGCCGTATGAAAAATTCGAAAAGTGCAAAATATGTAAAGTCACTGTCCACCAAGTCGGATCCCACTACTGCCAGCCCTGCGCGTACAAAATCGGTAAGGTTCACCGCCATTTTTATCATGGGACACTTCCAGTCACACTCCTTTTCGCACTGTTGCTCCACAGGGATTTGCGCAATGTGCGGGAAAAAGATGTTGGAAACGAAAAACTACAAGCAATCCGCAGTCTGACAAATCACAATTAGCAACGCCTCCGCGCCTCAGGAATTTTCCGCCACTGAATGACGTCTCCGCCGAGGACGTCACGCGACTGACTGATCTCACCCACCGAGAATCACCTGACATTCTATACAACATCGGCATCACGTGTTACACGGCAAAAAGTTTTATTCGTGAAAAGAGCACAAAAATCCCCGAGAAACTCAACGCTCGGAAGAAAGTAACGACCATAAAACGCCCAAGAGCTCTCCCGGGGAGAAATGAACAATTCCGTCTCGCTTGCTGTATGTGTGCAGTGGCATCACTGAGAGAAAGGAATAGTGCCGCACAAATCGCATATATATAAAGTAAAGGGGGGAAGGGAAGTAGAGGGGGTACAGAAAAAGCAAGGGGAAAATAAAGTAAGAGACAATAATTTCCGCGATAAATAATCGTACCGTAAATCAAAAAAGCCAAACACGTCACACACAGACACAAGAACCAGACACAGACACGCAGCAAAGGTCAAAACCACACATAGAGGCATGTAAAAATGTGATGTAGAGCCGCGGTGAAGAGATAAGGGAAATGAATACAGGTTATGCTTGATCCACTAAATTGCGTCAATATCAACGTCCTCCGCATCGTCTTCCTCGGTCGGGGGAGTGGAGCTGCCGCTTCCGCTTCCGTTACCGCCGTTGATGTTTGCCACGGCAGCTTTGGCTGCTCCGTTGGTCAGCTTGCCGGCAGGCGCTGATTTGCCATTGACTGCGCCTCCTTTGCCGTTCTTCACGTCCCCGTTGCCGTTCCTGTTGATGGAGACCACCGGAATGTCCTAACCAACGAAGAAAATGACGTGAGACAAGTCAACCAAAGCTGTAAAAGAAAGTTTGTCCCCATAAAGGCAGCCACAGACGAAAATGTACCTCTTCCGCGTCCTCATCGTCATCGCCGGCGCCGTCGTCCTCCTCCTCGGAGGACTCGGGTTCCGCCTCCCGCAGCCATTTGATGAACGGGAAGACCTTCTTGCGAATGTCCTCGGCGATGCTCAGCTTCTTCGTGTACTTCTTTGAAGGCTATAATAAACAAAAGAGCTGCGGTGAGCAACACTGCACACGACAAGACATTGCTATTCAAGCTATCAAATCAAAGTAACAAATGTTAAGCAAAACAAATCCCCGGTGAATTTAACTCATTTCGTTCAAATATAAACCCTAATCGAGCACTACAAATAAGACTGTCAAATATCTCAGCAATTATCTAAAAGCAAATTTCGGGTGCTCAAAGTCTGTTTCTTACCTTGTCATACCAATCCAGCAGCACTTCCTCTTCCAAGACGTCCTTGTCGTACATTTCCTTCAAAATCGCCACGGCTTTCGGCATGAGGACTGCGCTGTGCTGCACACCGACGAGGTGTTCAAATCCACCGAGCAGCAACTTCTGGGCACGATGGTTCCCGTGAGTGAACTGTGCATTTATGTAAGAAAATAAAAGCGCAGTTTATTAGCTTCTTATCTCCGGCAAGAATGAATCCAACGGACCGACCAACAGCACCGCAAGATAGCCAAAACCACAACATCGAGACACACTTACGCGGAGGAAGACTTTCCGGTAGAGACCAATCTGCTTCACCATGTCTTCGTCGAATAAGACATTGGCCAGAATCAGCGGCGCCTTCTCCCTGATCTCCAGGCGCTCGGCCTCTACCATGATCTCCTTGTCGTCGATTTGCTTTCCCTCTTTGTGCTTCTGAAACATCAAACGACCAAAAATTCAGCTTTATAAACAGGTAAGTGTAAACCGACTGACAACAACACATCCAGTCAGACAGCTAAATTAACGGAATGTATGCAGCACAAATTAACAGAGCACGGGGCAGATCAGTCAGAGAAGGGCAAGGACAGCATGTTTATAGACAAGGCAGCTTAGACAGGCAGATTCAGACAGCAAAATCCTGACATACCGACAATACTGGACAGGGATTAAGCAGAACAGACAGTCGGACATGTTACTTGGGCGCGAGAAAGACAGGCAGACAGACAAACAGGCAGGTTACATGAGCGCAAGTCAGATAGATAGATCATTCAGATAACAACCGCAGAGGTAAGGTAAACCAGAAAATCTCGGCAATACGGTCAGACAAGGCAAGTGTGATACAAACATATGTCAGACTGAGACAAAAAAACGGTGCAGGCCCAGACAGGAAGAAAGCTTCAACCGACACACGATCAGCGAAAGTGTCAGTTACACACCTTAACGAACTCGTAAAAGATATCCAAGCGCTCGTCCTCTGTTTTCTCCAGGTCGTCATCCAGCGTGAGATGCTTGATGCCGTTCGTCAGATCCTTCTGGCGTTCCTTGCGCGCCTCCACAGAGTCTTCCTCGCCCCAGTCGTCGTCGTCCCATCCATTCTCATCCCGGTCCACCGGGGGCGGCACATCAAAGCCCGGGTCTTCCGTCTCAGTGGTCGGGGAATTGGGCGTCGCACCAGAGCCCCCGCCGTTGGTCTTGGCGGCGCCGTTCTTTGCCCCGCCGTTCTCCTTCTTCTCCTCATCCTCCTTGCCGGCTTTCCCCTTCTTGCCCTTGCCTTTGGTCTTGCCGCCCTTCTCGCCGTACTCGCCGACCTCCGCGGGAGGGTTCTTCAGAATGTACGACGTCAGCTTCTGCTTCATGTCCACGATGCAGTTGTGCCCACAGGCAGCGCAGTTCTGGCGGATTAATGTCTTCTTCACTTGCTGGAATAGAAAAAACAACAGATTACTACCATGTAACAGAGAATCAATCAATCAGCCCAGCACTGCACTACAACGACAACAAATGAGAACAATCAACAATCAAGCAGCCATGCAATCAGCAGACCAGGCACAAAAACAACCAACTAATACATCAATCAATCAATCACGTGTAGGATGATATTACCAAGACGGTTTCGGGGTTGTTGCAGTTCGGGCAGAGGACAAACTTCTTGATGAAGCCGTCCAACAATTCCTGGAGACGGAGCGCGTCGTGTGAGCCATTGACGATGTAGCGCTCGTTCTTCGCGTCGATCATGGTCTGCGCTCCCAGCTCGTACCCGAAGTACTTCAGCGGGTCTGAAAAGCGGCCGAAACAAAACACAGAATAAACCACCACCGCCCAACATCAGTAAGCCCAAATTAAGAGTGTCATCCTTACAGGTTGGCGGACGTTCGAGAGACTTTGCAATGTCGGTGATGTTGGCGACGACGGTCTTGATGCCATTGCCAGAGCCCTCCACCTGAAAAAACAACGGCAATATTTAAAACGGTGAACCTTCCACCCGTGCTTGAACAACTGTGTGAATACATGAGATCACGCCTGTCAATTTTCACTGCAAACATCACATGTCTGAATGTCTGCCTGTCTGTCCAATGCACACGCCTGCTTGTAAATATCCCACGTCTGAAATCTGAATGAATGTCTTGACTGTCGAAGTCTGTCTAGCGATTTCCCAAATCTGTCTGCAAACATCGCAAGTCAGATCTCAGTACAAATGTCTGTCGAATCTATTTTCCCTTCATGTCTGTTAATTCCTAAACAAAAGATGCCTGAACATGTGTCTGGAACTATCTCTTTCTCATCAGTCACCACAGATCTAGCAATCTATACTTTAGAAAGTCTGTAAAGGGTATTCTGATTCGTTCTCACAGACATCGTCCAATTGTTTCCACAGACATATCGTCCGATTGTTTCCAAACCACTGTTGGACAGTATTTACCTTGGCGACCAGGCGGGGCATCTTGTAACGATAGAAGGGATCATTGTTGCTGCGGTCAACGTTGACGGCCATTTTAGCGGCGGTTGTTGTCGGTGAGTGCTATTAGCGGGACTCGTTGGCAAATAATCAAGGGAATGCGATCTTGTCGTCGGTCTCTGCTGCTGCTGCTGCTGCTGGTAGTAGGTACACGGTCATTCAACAAACGGGGGCAACTGTCTCACTCACCGGTGTGGAACCGAAAAGCAAGCACACACACAGACACTCGGAGGTCCTCGAGGGACTAGCACGGACAGTACCACGGACTCCCTTCGGCGGCGGTGGACGGCGGTCTTTCCGACGTCGTCGTCCTCAACTGCGCAAGCTCCTTCCGATGGCCCACAGACCAGGGCGGGTAGACTGAATGGCGGTGATGGAAGCGAGTGACGCGCTGGTACTGGTAGCCAGGCATAAACCTCGGAATGCTGCGCTCTTGCTGCGGTCGAAGAAGAGGCAGTGAAGCCCCTTGCGTCCTCCTCGTTCGAATCTCCTTCCGAAAGCTCGAAGGATTGCCGCGTCCGAGTAGATCTGCAAGGAGCGGAACAGGAGAGACCATTAGACAAGGGATGAAAATGAGGCAGCTCAAATGGGGTGGAGTCAAGTAGAGAGAGACACACACAGTTTTCACACACACAGTTGCAGTTTTCACGGGGACGAAAACTGTGACCCAGGCAACACCGGTTATTTTCTCCTCACGAGGACCCTCCACATCTATGTAACCATAACAAAGATCAAGGCCATCTTCAATCCGGTGTGTGTGTGTGTGTGTGTGCTCGCTTTCATACCGCAATACAAAACAACCCACTACTCGGACACACACACACACAAACTACTAGGAGTTAAAAGTAGCTGAGCTAAACTAACAAGCGGAACGTCCCACTTGTCAGGTTTACTCCCAGCAATGAAACTATACAGACTCGTAATACGTTTCTACGGCAAAACAGTCGCATTAAACGTCCACAACATCAATGCATTATTACGTAAAAATTGCTAAAAATGTATTGGAATAAAAGTGGACAGACAGAACATTCACTGTATTACAATAAAACAATAGCCAATCAAGCAATTAACCAAACAACTACGAAGCAACCATACTTTCCGAACGTAATGGATAAAATAAAATTGAGTTAAATAAAATATTAAAAATCCAACACCGCTTTTACGCCACTCAAAATACCTTAAAATATAACTTTATGCTGTAAACATAAAATATAAACGTCAGCACTATGTTTCCAGTAATGGTTTACGCGGGTATGTCACCGGTATTCCGCAAACAAATACTTACGCAATGGAGGTCAAATTTAATCACATTACGTAATTAGCTAAATTTTCCCATTACGTTACAGACTTGCGAATAATACGGTTGTTTATCTAACGAAATAAAAAAAGATCAAATTGCTCTCGGCTGATCGTGTGTGTTCTTCTCTGTGGTTTATAAATAGGTCGAAAGACGATCCCCTAAAGGGGCAGGCGGGCAGGCAGGCAGACAAGACAGACAGGCAGGCCGGCAGACAGACAGGCAGGCCGGCAAACAGACAGGCAGGCCGGCAGACAGGCAGGCCGGCAGACAGGCAGGCCGGCAGACAGGCAGGCAGGCAGGCAGGCCGGCAGACAGACAGACAGACAGACAGGCCGGCAGACAAACAGACAGACAGACAGACAAAAGAGGGGGGGGGGAAGATATTGAAAATATCGAGCATATTGAAAGGGTGTGTGATGAGTGGAGGAAATATATGAAATGAAATATAACAGACACAGCGAACGTGACTATCTGGCGATCGGTCGGCATTAATTAACCCCGCGCCAGAAGGCAGCGAGCGATCGCGATCCGTCTACCACGTCAATCGTCGCCATCGTAGTTGCGCTAAAGCAACGCGGTAGAATGAGATCGCGAAGCTCTCCCCGGCGGCACTCTCCCCCCAATAAACTACACAGCTATACACAGCGCTCAATATAAATAATCGATGCTATATATTGCTGTATGTTGTGCGAAAGTGGAGCATCGTAGAGCGCCATGGTAGTGTGTAATTTAGCCCTCGAGCGCATTATTTTAGAAAGGGGAAAAAAGTAATGCCCTTTAAAAAATATCCCTGTATAGTTCATTTCATATAGTTGACAAATTTTAGAGTCGGAGGGGGGGGGGGAAATGTGCTGGGTCGTAAATGACGTCAACAAAAACCTCTCCCAGTTTCGTCGTTGTCGGTTGCATCAGCCGACGATGCGGCAAATCGCTTACGCGCCATTTTCCCTCTCCCGCTTTCGGAGACCACTTCAAAGTTCAAGATATTACTGAGAAAATAAACCAAAAGTGAAGAGCGTATGTTTGGATCCGTTATTTAAAACCGGAAGCGAATAAATTAATTTGAGAATTTTCCTCAGTTAATTTTAAAAAAAATACCGGCCTGAAAAAAACCGACGTTAAACTTTTCATCAAACAATATGAAAAATTGCGAAACCAAAAGAAACGTTATGTAAACCACGCAGAGATAAACTGAAACACCTCAAACAGGTAAAGTGAAAAGGGAAAAACATGCTGGAACTGTCGCTGATACATCAATCAATCAATCAACCGTTGCAGCGCCTGCTGAAGAAACCCGTAAAGCAATCAATCAATCAACCGTTGCAGCGCCTGCTGAAGAAACCCGTAAAGCAATCAATCAATCAATCGCTCACTACACACGGCCCACCATCAATAACGCGGCAAGATTTTTCTCCCTCACTCTAAAAAACGCAGAACAAACTGCCAGAGTCAGTCCCATTCCATAAGGAGGAGCAAGATTCAAGTTTAAAGAAAAATCGCTCGAGGGCCACATTCTGACATGGTGTGGATGTCGACATCGAAAATTGGTATGTCCGTCCCTGTGATCGTAATCGAAAAATGTGAAAAGAAAAGTTCCCCGAAGATAAAAGGAATCGTGATTACTCAGAAAGAAGGCAGGAAAGCGAGAAACGACAATGAGGTCATCGATGACGAGTAGAAACAAGCAAACAATCGACTGCGCAAACCAGCTCATAATCAATCAATCAACGCAGTAAATACAGTGAGAAATGCAGGCCAAGCACAATGGATCAATCAACTGCCAATTTATATGATGGATATATACCCGCTCAGGTCAAGAAAGTTTTGCTCCCGAGTTTACCCCTGAGAAAAACCCCTTCAACTTACACGTACCTGTGTGGTAAGCCGAAGCGCTCATAAATTAGGTGGCGAGACAATCAGGGCGCAGACAAACTCGAGGAAGGAAAGTGACGGGTGATGGCGGAGCGCGAACGGGGGAAAAGAAGAAACAACCCAATGTTGTTTCTCTTTTTGTGTATTATTAAAACAGACGGACGAAAATTCGACTTCGGACGAGGTTTGCGGAATGAGCGGGGGCCTCGGGAAAAACGCGAATTCGGACGTTTGAGAGAAATCGGCAGTCGTTGCGAAAAGGACACGAAGTAACAAACGCACGACGTGGTTCGCCGTTTTTCACTTCAGCGCGAGGCGAGAGCACGTTTTCCGAAATTTCTTCACTACATGCCATGTGACTGTAGCAGGTCGAGCGGGTAAATATGACAACTGGACAGAACAGCTGCCTTGCAGTCTGCCACAAGCGGCCCACCAAATATTTGCATATTTAGGCAACGTCCTCTTACCGTTGCCCCGGTTCAGCGTGTACTCTGCCCAGGGAAATTGGCTTTCGGACTTCAGTTCGCTTGATTGGTCGGCCGATGTTAAGATCGCTGTTGTTCAGCCGTTCAGTTTGATTCGGTTCATTTCAATTGAATATTTTTAATTTCTTGTTTGAGTTTTTTATCGTCATGTTTTGTTCTTCCGCACTTTGATTTCTGTTCTCATTCTCTAAGTTGGTATTTTGATGGAAATTTAATTCTCCGAGGGTTTCAGCGTTCGGCATGGAGCCTGCACCAGATGCGGGAGATACGAAGGCAAGTTATCTAAAATTAGTTGGAAAAATTGTATTTTAAAAATTGTTAATACGAGGCCTGGTTGTGAAACGGCTCAAAGAAAGTGCTGTGTCGTTTCACAGCTGCAACCTCACAAAGCTTTGCGATAATGAAACGCAAACCGGGATTTCTGTCCACTTCTTTCCTCTTCCTACTTGGATTTTAATTTTTGCGATTGGCAAAGTAAGTTTCTGCTGTAGGATTTTCGTTTCGAGAAGCTTTCGGAGCTGGTGGCATGGCAGCCCGACCGGGAAAAGGAGCTGTCAGGGGTGATCCGCGGTCTGACCGTCACCAACAAATTCGGCTATGTCGTGTGTGTTCGCGAAAACGGTGAGCCGAAAAATGAAACCGCGGTTGGGTTTTATGTTGACGCTCAATTTTTTAGGATTTTACGTAATGGATCACGGAAGTTTCGGGGCAGCGATCACCGGCGGACCGAATGTCGCTCCGCGAGATCTTCAGGAATGCGGCGCGTTTGCTATCGCGCTAGACTGGCAGCCCGTCGTTGTGGCATTTAGTGCATCGGGATTGACACTTGCCGTGGCGGTCATTCGTCAGGACGTGCCGGTGGTTTTGCTTTATGATACGCGAGCTTTTCCTCGTCGAGTGAGTTACCCGTGGGAACTGGTGGCTTGATTGGTTGATGGACATGAAATTTGGTAAAATAATTTGATTGAATCGTCCCCTTGATCGATTGATTGATTGATTCAGTTGCTTGAATATTTTCCGTTCTATACGTTTCCTTGTTTGTCAGTATGCGCTCTTGGTTTGAGAATTAGCAAAGTTGCATTTAATTTTTTTATTCATACTATTTTTGAAAAAAGCAAAAACTAGCCCTGGGATATCTCAATTGGAGAAGGATAGTGATATCCATGTGTGCTTGATTGATAGATGCTATTAGATGGCGAGAACGACGCGCCGTACATTTTTAAACGTTCAACTTTGATAAATTCGTTTATTTTTCATTCTTTAGGTTTGTTGAAGATGGTTAACACTTCTCTCAGAATTCGTTTAGTGCTTACGTTTTATTGAGCCCTAATTATTGACCCATCTTTTTAGGATCCCAATACGCAGCCGTTCCACACGGTGAACCTCAGCAGTCAGGCCGGCGCGACCATTTCCGACTTTGCGTGGATCCCATTGGAAGAAGACACCTTTGCCGTCGCCCTCGGTGACGGCTCCCTGGGCCTCTTCGACGTAAAGGACGGCAATCAGACCACCATTAACGGCGTGGGCCGCGAAGCCGGTGCTGTCAGTGTCAGCTGGAGTCCGAAGGGCAAGCAGTTTGTAGTGGGCCGCCCGGACGGCTCACTGGTGCAGTACAAACCGGACCTGACGGTCGCGCGCGTCATCACCGGTCCGAAGGGCCAAGCCTACGTCTGCCGTCGAGTAGTCTGGCTCTCGACGTTTGTCTTTGCCGTTTCCTACCAGAAACAGGGCGAAACACAGCCCATTCTGGCCATCGTTCACGCGCCAAAGACGGGCGACCCCGTCTTCACCGATTTCGGGGACGTTTGCGGCGGCTTCTCTGATCAGCGGCTGCCGTTCTACCACTTTTGGGCTGTCCTCGAGTGGAAGATGCTGCTAGTGGCCAGCAATACCGGCCCAGAAGTGGCCCTGGTCTCCTGTCAGTCGGAGGATGAATCAACGGGCTGGCTGCAGATGGTGCTGGATGAGACGGGCCGGGCGGAAGTACCGCTGGTTGGGGCGGATGAGGCGTATCCGCTGGGAGTGGCTGTGCTGACGGGCACGCAGGTGCCGGTGCTGGTGGTGGTGTCGACGCTCGGTTCGCTGGTGTCCTTTCGCATTGCCAATCACATGAAAATCAAGGGCGTGCCGAATAACAACGCCATTTGCAGGTACGAACTGGGAGGTCCCTGCAATGGTTACGGAGTAGATAGACCGACTTTCAGACACATCGTTAGGCAAAGAGACAAGCTTGCTGAGAAGGCGATAGGGCCAAACATGTGACTGAAGGATAGATGGGCCAACGCATGGTCGGATCGGATGAACGGACAGTTAGTTAAGCAGGCATGCAGTCATTCAAATTGTAAGACAAAGTGACAGGCAGAAGGCCCAACAGGTCGACGACTTCGAAGTTGAACGTCATATAAATCATACGCTGACAGTCATTAACTGACAGACAGATGGAGCTGCTAGACATGTGGCCATATATGTAGCAACATATTACGTACATTGCAGATGGAAACATGAACTGAGGCAGGCAGACAGACAAACAAATAAATAGACAGACAGACAGACAGACAGACAGACAGACAGACAGACAGACAGACAGACAGACAGGCAGACAGACAGACAGATAGATAGATAGATAGATAGATAGATAGATAGATAGATAGATCAGACAGACAGACAATCAAACGGGCAGGCTGACAAAAAGATAAGACAACAGGCGGATGGATGAACAGACAGCTGTCTAGCCAGTCAGACAAAGACTGAGTAGTAGACAGACAGATAGACGCGCATTCAGTGAGGCAGATATGTTCTTCACGTTTCGTACGGTGGTTTTTGTATCTGGTAGTTCTCCAAGGAGTATTTCCGAAGTTCCGGGCGAACGACCAGAGCAGCGAGCTTCTCCGAAACCTGCCGCGCCAGTGGAAGAGAAGAAACCGCTCTTACCCATACCGATTCCCGCTTTATTCGGAGCCCCGTCGACTTCTACGCATAGCCCGCTTCAGCAGTCCACAAACAAGCCTCCCACCGGAACCGGGCCATTCGGCGGCTCTGGTTTATTTGGTGGCAGCTCTGGATTATTTGGTGGAAATGCGTCAGGATTTGGTGCCAGCACTGGACCTGCTCCATCCGCGCCCGCGAATGTGAATCCCTTCTCGCAGTCTTTGTTCGGATCAACTTCTTCCTCGCCCTTCGGTGGTGCGGGTTCCACGGGTTCGTCTAAGCCGGAAGTGAGCCTGTCGTCTCCCAATGCAGCGGTTAACCAGGATGTCAAGCCGACAATTCCTGCACCGAAAGCAACGCCGCCGCCGCCGCCACAGTCACCGGCCATTTTGACGACAGTTATTTCAACTAAGGTACTGCTTTTTGGAATTCCGTTTTCTGTCTGGTTTGAAACAAGTTTCTTGTAGTTTACACTTCTCTTTTTCCAGTCCTTACCAACACAAAGTTCTGACACCACCACGGCCAAGGCGCCCGCCGCACCCATCAAGATTTCTTCCAAGAGCCTGATGGACTTCCTGCGCATCGTCGGCCCCCATGGCAGACAGATTGGTGAACTGAAGCAACATGCCGCTTCAGATTCCCCGACCGACGATCTGTCTGCCCGTATGGACGCCATCACCGACGTCCTCGACAAGCTGACCGCTTTCTACAACGAAGCAGCCTTGGACCTCAGCAAGAAGGAGCGCATCCTCGAGGAGCGCCTGCACGTCGTAGAGGAGGTACAGTATTTTTTCGGGAAAGGTTATTTGGTTTGATTTTATTGGTTTACTCAAGCTTAATTAATCAATTGGTAAACAATTCTAGGCCATGCTGGTGGTTGAGCGTTGTAACGATTCTCAGTTTCGGGAGTGTCTGAAACTACTACCGTTGGACCCGATGCGACGCCGGCAGTATGAGGACCTGGTGGAGCGGTTGACGCGGATGGAACAGAAGCTACAGAGCTTGGATCGCGGCGTGGACTTGGAGCTGGACTTGTTGGAGGAGAAAGCGGCTTCTGATGCCAGTCGGCAACAGGCAACGAAGGAGCTGGTGCGGGAGCTGGAGGATGTGACGTTGAAACTGCGGAAGCGAGTGACGGAGCTGGAGAAGAAGGTGCGCCGACTGGGCGTTGCTCGGAGTAGGAATCAGTCCTTCAAGAGCCGAGGTAGGAATGGAACTGCTTTCTGTTGTCTGTGTGTCTGTTGCCTGTTTGTCTTATCCGTCTGGATTGATTTCGTGCCATCCTTCCAGCTTGCTGCTTTGTGCATGCGTCTGTTTTATCGGTCTGGGTGATGAACAGTCACTGGTCTGTCTGGCTGTCCGTTCTTCCGCCAGTCGACTGTACTTGCTCTCATCTACTGTAGTTGCCGTTGTCTGTTTATTTTTTGTTTGTCTGTCTATAGCCGCTGAGACCTTGCCTGCCTCTTTCCATGTGCTGTGTTTTCTTTGTTGTTGTTTTTTTGTGTATCCATACCCTCTTAGAAATTGCTTTTCAATCGCTTCTTTCCTTCCAGAAGTGAGTCTCAGTCCGGCGGAAGTGGTCAGCCGACTCTACCCCAGCCTACTGCCCGAACGGCCGCAGAAAATCCCCAGCGACACCATGCACAGGCTCCGTCAAAACGTCAAATCGCAACCAACGCGGATCACCAAGCACGAGATTGTCCTATTTCAACGAGGACGTCCCGAACCAACGAGCGATCTGTCGTCCACCACCGCCACCACTAATCGTGCCTCTGCTGCGGCGGCGTCATTCTCCCAGTCATCCACCACGAGCGCCCGAGCTGCGGACGCTGAGAAATCCTTCCAGTCGCTGTTGAATATGAAAACTTGCAGTCCGGATAAGTCCGGAAATGTCGCAGACAGCGTAGCGACGTCTTCCGCTTTTTCTGCTGGCAGTGGACAACAGAATGTAAAGTTTCCGCAGCAGCAGAGCCAGTTGACTGAAAATCGGCAACCGACGTCTTTGACTGGACCGAAATCATCCGCAGCAGTGACGAACGCGGGGCCGGATTTCGGGCAGAAGCCGGACACTGGAAGACCGGACTCGTCGGAAGTCTCCGCGTCGGTCAAGTTGCCCACTCACCAAACGGTCGCGACGAATCACTCGACTTCCTCGGCGGCACCCGCTCAATCAGGCTTTGGAGGTTTCGGTGCATCGGCTTCGAATTCCAAACTGCTACCCTCACCGAGTCTCACTCTGTCGGCGTCTGCGTCTGGCATCGACTCGCAGAAGCCTTCATTCGGTGCATTCGGCTCCTCACCGTCAGGATCGGCTTTCGGCATGGGTTCCGGGTTGTCGTTTGGCTCGGGTGGCTCGTCGTTTTCAGGCTCATCGAGTGCGTCTCATGAGTCGGGCTCCTCGACGACGACCTCGGGCGGAGTTTCCGGTTTGACCAGCCTCTCGACAGCGGTGAAGTCCCAGTCGACGACCCAGGAAACAACGACGAAGCCGGCATTCGGCTGCTTTGGCGGAGGTATGTGCAGACAAACTTTGGCGTAATCAGACCTTGAGTCATACTTGTGTCTTAAGTATGCTCTATTTGCTCGAATTTTGTTTTGAATTTGAATGGAATTAATTTTAGGAAGCTTCAACTTGACGACGCCTGGAGCGGCTTCGGCATCCGCGCTCGGCTCCCTCCTGACCGCCCCCATCGCTTCCCTCTCCGCGTCCTCTTCCGCGTCCTCCCTCTCATCCACCGCGTCGGAAACAGCAACCCTCAAGCCGACGATTGTTCCAACGCCGGCCTCATCCACCCCCTCGGTCACATCCATCCCATTGTCCGATCAAAGCATAACCTTGTCCCCATTCAGCGGATTCGGATCAGCGTCCTTCTCCCTCGACATCAAGCCCACCGGTTCTTCCGGTTCCAGCGACGTCACCATCAGTGCGTCTAACACTTCATCCCTCAACACTAGCAACTCGACGACGACAACAACGCCTAAACCGACGTTTGGCGGATTCGGCTTGGCGACTACTTCGTCCAAGAGCACCACCGACCTCGGTGTGAGCGCCTCGAACCTCTCGCTCTCTTCCAGCACAGCTGAACCGCCGAAAGCGTCTCCGTTCGGTGGATTTGCCACGTCCTCGTTTGGCACGGCTGCGACGAAAGACGCCGCCAAGTCGACGGTGTCTAACACCTTCGGTGGAAGTGGTGGAGGATTGATCACACCAGTCTCGTCGCCGCCGCCAGCGACGGCTTCGAGCACCACGACCGAGTCGACACCTTCGGTTACGTCCAGCTTTTCCGGCCTGGGTTTTGGGAGTGGAACGGGATTTGGATCGCCGTCCTCTTCGACCGGGACGGGTTTTGGCGCGACAACGGGAACCGGTTTTGGGACGTCCTCGACAGGATTCGGTTCGTCGTCCACCGGGACCGGATTCGGGTTGTCCACACCGGCGACGACGACTCCGGCTGCGTCGACCGGATTCGGCTCAACTGCTGCGGCTCCGTCTACGGGATTTGGTTCGACGGCTGGGGCGGGCGGATTTGGTTCGCCTGCCGGCTTCGGATCATCGGGAGGATTTGGGACGTCGACAACGGCAGCGGCGGCTCCATCGACTGGATTTGGTTCGCCTGGCGGATTCGGCTCTGCTAGTGGATTTGGAAAGTCCACGGGTACGGGATTTGGACAGGGCAGTACCACGACATCTGGATTCGGTAAGATTATAGGCAGCTGCTTCGTGTGGCGTGATGATTCGGTTGATGGTGTCTGTTCGCGGTTTTCGTGTTTCTCCGCCTGTGTATCAAACAAAACAGAAATTTTCGTTCTGAGCTCCGGTGTAACTGGGAGGGGAGAGGGGAGAGTTGAGCAAGTACGTAACCTTCTATCCGTTCTGGCACTTCCCCCGGTCAAACCCAAGCTCGGAGCAAAAGTTTCTTTTCGCCATTTCATTACGTTGCAACTAGTTTGTAGTGAAAATTTTAACCCTTTGTCGAAGCATTAGTAAATATGCTTACTACGTTCCTGGCTCAGTTCGCTTTGTCTTCCAGGTTCCCCATCTGCATTCGGAAGCGGCGGATTCGGCCAACAACAACCGTCGTCCTCCCAATCGGCGCCGCCGTTGTCCGGCTTCGGCGGCTTTAAGATCAGCGATTCCGCTGCCTCCTCCAGCCAACCGTCTTCCAGCTTCGGCGCCGCCCCGGCCTTCGGGTCATCGTCAACAGGCGGTTTCGGCCAGTCCGCGTCCTTCGGATCCGCCAGCCCCTTCGCAAGCAGTCAACAACAACCCGCCGCTCAACAGCAATCCGGGGGCGGGAGCTTCATCTGGGGCCAGCCGGGCGGCTTCGCTAGCTATTCCCAGCAGCCGAGCGTCTCCTTTGGAACCGTCGCTTCGCAGCAGCAGCCCGCTCCCACCGGATTTGGCAGCCAGCCCCAGCAGCAGCAAAGCGGCTTTGGTGGATTCGGTCAGCAACAGCCGAGTGCCTTCGGGGGCACTGGTGGATTTGGAGGTGCAGGAGGTTTTGGAGCTGCTGCGGCGACGCAGCCGTCGTCTGGGGGCTTCGGATTCGCAAGTGGTCAGCAACAACCAGCAGCGGGAGCCGGGCAGCCTGCCCCACCCAGCGCTTTTACGCAGTACCGTTGAAACGACTGTGTTTGTTAGTACTCCTTTAGGGCTTCACACGTGCTCCTCCATTGTTCTGAACTGTCGTGGGCTTCGTGGTTGATCGGTTTCGCATTTGACTTTGACGCGTGAGAGAGTGGTGATTGGTGGGAATTTTCATTCGAGTGGTTTCTTAACCTTCGCTCTACTTTCTACCCGAATTGGGTGAACGTCGATTCCACTTTCGATTCCTTTCGATTCCTCTTTGTTGCGTAATGTCCCGCTTTTGTGCTGAAGTAAAAGTGTTTTCGTGGGATTGTGAGTCGTGTGCTTTCCTCGGTCTTCCTGCTGTAGAGTAGTCGTGTTCTGTTGTGAGAAAGGAAGGCGCAATGTTGTCCGTCGAGATGCTGGTTGATGATCTCGACTAACTGGGCATGATCGGTGTTGCTGCAAAGGACAAGAGAAAACCAGAAATCGGAGAAAACTGAACCAATCCACTGTTTCGGAACCTTAAAAGGGGAAGAGAAGTCCAGACGAAAGAATCAAAGACGAAACTTCTACCAAAAGGAATAAGGAACTGCGACAGACCAACAACGAAAAAAGAAACTACGATGGATTCCACAACGATGGGCGCTACCATAGAAAGTGTCAGTTCGGATTCTACCGAGGAGGACTCCTTGCAGAATTATTGATTATAATTATTGACCGCAATATTTGCCGCCTAAAAAAGTGATGATTTGCTCTATATTAATTAAAAATTTGCTGTCATCGTCGTCTCAAATAAATGATGCCTGCTTATTGTATTCCCTTCCAGACATTAAATTACAGTATTTTAATACCAGACACTACAATCCTTTTTAGTTACTGTCACTCTAGTCAGACCCTATATGTTCTATCGCGCTGTGGTCGTCCCTTCTGGCTGCTCAATTCACCAAGAGATTGAAAGTACGGAGCCCCGACAAATATTAAGGCAAATAAAAATCAGACATTCAGACATCCAGACATTAAGGCAAATAAAAATCAGACATTCAGACATCCAGACATTAAGGCAAATAAAAATCAGACATTCAGACATCCAGACATTAAGGCAAATAGAAATATGCATCATTGTATTGTCACTGTGTTAAACTTATGTTATCTCATGATATTTCGCTCGCTCGCAAGTCCGCATTATCTGTATGCTTGGTAAGATTCGTATTTAGGTTTAATTAAGCCAACCACAGGCAGCAGGGTCGTCCGTCCTTCCGGTCCTCCTATCGTAGTGCGAATCTTGGCGGACTCGAAGGTTACGAAGGCTGCTATTCCCCGCAATTGCACTCTTATCATTATTTGTACATTGCCTAATCGCGACCCGCTATCTCAGCACTTTACATCGCACCTCCCCCTTCAGTTCCTTAATCACAAGGTGCAATTGATTGGTCTGAAGAGCCCTTTCCTTCCTCTCCCTATATACCGGTAATTGAACCGCTGGAGCAGTTTCCACTGGTCTTTGACCCCTCCTCCGCATCCTCCTCCTCCCTCCGCTGTAGCAGACATTTAACACTTTCTTATCCTTTTCCAGTCCCCTTTTATGTCCTGCTGATTAGATTCAGAACAGCAATTGTTCCTATCGTGTCAATTAGTCCATCCGTTTGACAGTTCACGTGCTTTCAGGCATTTCCGGAATCGCTCCATTTTTTTCCTATTTTCTTGTTCGAATATTTATTTACATACCAATACTTTTTGAACCGAAAATGGATGCCGTGATTGCGGTTTTCCTGGGTCTCATGGCGGTGGTGTCGGCGGGAGCGTTGGTTGTTCCGCATCAGCAACAGCAACAGTCAGGGGACAACGACTGGGACTTTATTCTCTTCGTGCAGCGCTGGCCTGCGTCGGCCTGTGTGAACGGTCACGTGACCGGTGGTCAGGCCGCGACACCGCAAAAGTGCAGTTTCCCCCCGGAGATGGCACCCAACGTGAGTAAAAAATCTGACTATAAGCGCCAGGTTGTTAACTCGGACACTTCGGTAGATCATCTGTTAGTCAAGGGTGTTCGATCTGTCTGCGGCAAGGATGTTCGATCTGCCTGAGGCAAGGGTGTTCCATCTGCCTGAGGCAAGGGTGTTCGATCTGCCTGAATCAAGGGTGTTCGATCTGCCTTAATCAAGGGTGTTCCAACTGCCTGCGGCAAGGGTGTTCCATCTGCCTGCGGCAAGGGTGTTCGATCTGCCTGCGGCAAGGGTGTTCCATCTGCCTGCGGCAAGGGTGTTCGATCTGCCTGAGACAAGGGTGTTCGATCTGCCTGCGACAAGGGTGTTCCATCTGCCTGCGGCAAGGGTGTTCGATCTGCCTGAGGCAAGGGTGTTCAAGATCCTGTTAGCTATATCTAAAATGTTTATAAAAATAAATATGGGAAGACATCATAATGCTGTAATTGAATATACTATTTGTATGTATATACAGTACGCAAAGTAACGGTAATACCAACAGTGAATTTCCAGGCGTGGTTGATGCACGGCATCTGGCCCACTAAAACCGGCACTGAAGGCCCAGTCAACTGCGACAAAACAGCCAAATGGGACATCAACCCAGTAGAATCGCTCGTCCCCGAACTGAAAGCGGACTGGTCCAACCTTGAGTCCAACACAACCTACGACAGCTTCTGGTCCCACGAATGGCTCAAGCACGGCACCTGCGCGCAGAACCTCCCCGCCCTCGTTGGTGAGTTTATTGATTGACTGTGGAATTTTAACTAAACTTAAACTCTTTAAACATCAATAGGTGAGTTCAATTTCTTCAATGTGCCCCTGACGCTCCGCGAAAAATTCTACGACTTCCACGCCGCTCTCGCTAATAAGAACATTCTTCCGGACGCCAACCGAAAGTACTCTCACGACGCGTTCGCAGCTGCTCTGCAGACAGCTTACGGCTCCACCGCCGAGGTGTGGTGTGCCTATGACAAAGGCACGAAGGAGCACTACGTCGCGGAGATCCGGCTGTGCCTGACCAAGACCTTCGACCTGATGGACTGTCCGGATAGTGAGGTCAAGCCGAAGAGCACGCTGGGCACGAGCAGTTGCCCGACCAGTCAGGAGTTGATTTACGCGCCGGTCAAGCCAACCGGCGTGCCGATTCTGCCGAGACCGACTCGTCCGACTCCTCAATAGACGTCTTCTTCTTTGTCTGTCTCGATGTACTCGATTTTGTTCTCTTCCTCCGTCGCATTTTTTACTCGAGATTTTCTGCATCTTTTTAATTTAATTAAGCCGCCCGATGCGCAATTGGCCGAGTTGTCCGTCAGTTTCAGGATTTGTACTTTTTAATCTGCCTGAACCATGTTCTTAATTAAATTTGCTTGATCGAAATCCGTTCTCCCGAAGTTCCGTCTACCTCTCCGTCTCTCCGTCTTGAGACCTGTACCTCCGCCTCCCACTCCGTCTCGCTGTTGGGCCTTCCCTCAGCCCGTTTGTGTCTCCAGCTACCCTTCAAGCGTCCGTCTACCATTCCATCTCGCCGTCGGCCTGTTAGTCTGCCGTTCGTCTTTCCATCAGCCCTTTCCTTTTCTAGTCCGTCTCCCCAAATTGACCCTTCGTTTTCGTCCGTCTCCCCGTTGGACCCTCCGGCAGACATCGGTCATATCAATCAGAGGGGAAGCGGACAGCAGGCAGAAGTTCTTACGGAAGATTGAGTCCGGACGGAACACACGAAGGGAGTGGAAGCTGTGATTGTGACTCGAACTGGCGGACAAACGACCCAACGGAATGACGGACGGGGAAGCATAAAGACAGATTGAGAGACGGGCTTGGCCGACACACATAACGGAAAATATATGGTAGATCGAAAGGCCAAATAGGGATACGGTCTGGGTAACAGTGCCTGATGGAGAGAAGAGTACAGAGAGAGCGAGATGAGATGAGAAGCGGAAGTTCAAACGGTAGGACAAAAAAAGTCAAACGGAAAATCAAATTGAAGACGGAAAACTAGATGCTCACGACGGAAAGACGGACCAAGGACGGACCCTCAGACGGAGAGACGGAAAGGGAGACGGAAGGCTCATCGGAAACACCCGTTGCTAGAGAAACCCAGATGAAAGACGGAGAACCAGATGCTCACGACGGCCAGACTGACCAAGGACGGACCGTCAGACGGAAAGACAGAAAGGGAAACGGAGAACCAGATGCTCACAACGTCCAGACGGACCAAGGACGGACCGTCAGACGGAAAGACGGAAAGGGAGACGGAGAACCAGATGCTCACGACGGCCAGATGGACCAAGGACGGACCGTCAGACGCAGAGACGGAAAGGGAGACGGAAAGCCTGACGAAAGCACCGATTGCTTGACCGAGCAGCCTGGACAGCTTCACGAAACGGTTGCCCGTTTTATTTTCATTCCACATTGATTCTCTCATTATATTTGATTTGAATTTATAGATTTTGCGCTCTCTATCGCCGCTCTCTAAGAAAATAGCCGAATCACAGTCAGTAACAACAGCAACATCGCAGTAACCGAAGGAAACGAAGGGTTTCTGATCGTCCCCCGAGACACCTTCCGTCGCGACATGTTGTAGTAGACCGCCAGGTCCTCCTTGAGTATCTCGTGACGATTGCAGTCTTCCTCCGGACTCGTCGCGTTTCTCGACACGTTCAAATGGCAGGGCAGGTAGCAGTGCGGCGGGTCTGCATAGGCGGAGTAGATTTCCGGGATGTCTGGGTCTATTTGAAGACGGCAAAAAAAACCCGTCAGACATTGGTCTCCGCAACGAGGCAACTAATGATTCCAAACAACTAAACTATAATAAAGCTAAAATTTAAAGCAGATATTGAATTAAAAATTTTGACTGGAAATAAAATTAAAATAAAAATAAAAATTATTGTTTTTTATTTTGTTATTTTTGAGGTGCCGATTAATGCTAATGCCGTGTATGTTTCCCGTGACTGAAAACTAAAAACAAAAAGTAGTTTGAACATTGTCAGTAATTGATTTGGGGTTGATAAAAATACTAATCAGAGATGGACCAATTTTAGTCTTTTTTTCATGTTGAATCGCCGAACCTTTGCAGAAGAACATGGGCTCTCCGGCGATGATGACTTTGTCGTCCGGCGTCAAATAAGGACAGCGTTGCTCCACGTTGGTGCAGAACGACCGGCACGGATTGATCCGGTGCTCCCCCATCCGGAATGGTATCATCATGGCGCACACCCAGGCACGGTAGGCACTCTGCGACAGAAGAAAAAAACGGCCCCGTTAGAATTACACAAGATAAACAATTTCCGCTTTAAAATAAACCGAATAAATATATAGTAAATATATTCCATTAACAAATTTGAATGACACGAATTGTTTTTCTATATATTGAAAGCTTATTAATTTTGAAGTCCAGGCAGACATTTTTTATTTTTTATTTTATTTTAAATTCGAAGCACTTTTAAATACGTTGCCTATTATTTATATGAAATCGATCCAGCGTGTCTCGTTTCATTTTTTTAATTGAGCAGGAATGTGCCCCCCAAACAGCATTCAGTCAGACAGAGATTTATATATATATATATTGAGTGTATGTATGTATGTATATTATGTATGTATTGAGCATTGTGCCGAAGAAAATGAGGTCTCAATTTGAGTGCGGGAACTTTGCGTGCAGCTTGCAAATTTCCTTTTCCTGATCTGTCTGTCTCTCTGTCTGTCTCTCTCTCCGTCTTCATTTAACCAGTTGATTCATCTCTCCCTTGCCATCATTCTTCGTTCCCCATCAAAGGGTGCAAGTTGAGCTGACTTTTTTCGTCGTTTGTGAAAGAGAGCCTTTGACAGCCAAGGGTGCGTGATCATCTGTCATTTTGAGGGGAACACAGCCACCCACAACCCCGCGGCCTACGTCTGAATTTCAGAAGGTTGGGGGATGAGGATGGACGCGACTTGATGAGAGATTGAACTGCGCCGTTAAAAGACGGGTGCGTCGGGGTGGACACATGCACCGAAATAGGCATAGACACAGACACAGACACAGGCACAGACACAAACACAAACACAGACACAGACACAGACACAGACACAGACACAGACACAGACACAGACACAGACACAGACA
>LRSR01005205.1:0-13019 GCA_001579985.1 Hypsibius dujardini | reverse complement strand
GGTTTTAAATACTACGTCTAATTTGGTCGCTTTTAATAATTATACAGTTAAAATGGTCAAGCCCGGTTCCTCGGCCAATCTATCTGTCCTTTTAATGTATATTTGTTAACGCACTATCTAATCTCTTTATCCTGCAGGCATTGCCCTGGGGGAGGGTGAGATTTGGCGGACGACGCGCCGTTTCATGCTGCAGACCTTCCGCGACCTGGGCATGGGCAAATCCAAACTACAAGATCGCATCCTCGACGAGGCCGACTACATGACCGACATCTTCGCCCAACACAAGGGTCGACCGTTCGACCCGTTTCGGACGCTCTTCTCCAGCGTGTCCAATGTGGTGTGTACCCTCTGCTTCGGGCAGCGTTTCGATCACGGCGATCCGAGTTTTCAGCAGATCCTACATGGTCTGGAGGAGATGAGCAGCTTCCTGGGGCAGGCGGGTCCGTTGCAGTCCTACCCACTGCTGCGGTTCGTTCCGGGCCGCTTGAGTGCTTTCTGGAAGAAAATCGTCATCGCTGCCAAGAAGAACGATGCCTTTCTCCTCAGCCTGCTCCAGAAACATCGGGAGACGTATGCGGAAAGTGACACGCGGGATTATATTGACGCGTTCCTACATCAGCAGCACAAGGAAGCGAAATCAACTGAAGGGGTTCAACCTGCCTTTCAAGGCAGGTCTTACCGTTAGGAGAAGTGACCTTGTTGTTAGGAGAAGCACCCGTACCGTTAGGAGAAGCACCCTTATCGTTAGGAGAAGTACCCTTACCGTTAGGAGTGACCTTATCATTAGGAGAAGTACCCTTACTGTTAGAAGTACCCTTACCGTTAGGAGAAGTACCCTTACTGTTAGAAGTACCCTTACCGTTAGGAGTGACCTTATCGTTAGGAGAAGTACCCGTACCGTTAGAAGTGGCCTTACTGTCAGAAGTACCTTACCGTTAGAAGTGACCTTACCGTTAGAAGTGGCCTTACTGTTAGAAGTGGCCTTACTGTTAGGAGAAGTACCCTTTCCGTTGGAAGTACTCTACCAACTAATACCATTCAGACACGGGAAGTAGGCCAATCCTTTTGGGCTCTGGTTTGCAATGACACAATTTGTGTGAATTGGTTTAGATGAGGAGATGCTAAAAAACTTGCGCTCATTCTTTGGGGCTGGAACGGAAACGACCGCTGTGACCTTACAATGGGCTTTGCTCTTCATGTTGCACCATCCAGAAGTGCAAGATGCTATCCATCGGGAACTTGACGGGAACATCGAAGCGGGAAAGTCTGTCGCACTGGAAGACCGAGGTAATTTTGCTTTCTGGCCTAGGAAAGGGGAAGGGGGCGGGTCAGACGAAGATCTGGGACGGAGAGAATGCGTAGAGCGGTGTAGATGTCCAATGCAGTTGAAGATCAATCGGGTCGAGTGGAAAACGGAAGTGATGGCGAATGGTACACGGTCTACTCTTGCAAAAATGCCTCAAATAAGTTGTATCGGATCATATATTGGATATCCGTTTTTTTTGTATCGGACCATGCATCGGATATCCGTTTTTGTATCGGATCATGCATCGGATATCCATTTTCTTGTATCGGACCATGCATCGGATACAAGTCAATTTTCGCACGGTCTATGACGGGAAACGTTCGCTTCCAAGAACAGCCGGATCGAAGATCAAATTTGATTGATTTTGCAGTATCCTTTTGACCATCTCTCTCTGATTGCAGGGTCCACGACGAACATTTACTCAACTTTGAATGGGTCTTAAAATATTACCGTTGCTCAAAACCCTTAAATTCCTTTAAAAGCAGATTTTTAGGTGAATCGACTTTCAGGCGCAGTTGAGTTTTAAAAAGTTCAATGAAAATTACTTGCCTCGGCGCTTCTTTTGTAAAGTGAACCCGCCAAGTTCAGCCAGAATCTGGCTTTTCTTTTCAAGGATATATATCTTGCAATCACATTTCACGGAAAATGAATTAGCGCATCTTGTTTACAAGTCAAAGAACTCTACTGAACTTTGTTTCTTCACTTCTTCACGGAATCATCAGTTTTTAAAAAAATATTTGCCGCCGCATTATTTAGTTGTCCCGCATAAATTTTGGAATCACTTGATGCAGCGACTTTTCCCGTTCACTTCCGCTTTTAACCAAAAGAAGCATGCTTTTATTTCTACTTATAAACCACTTTCGTTTGCGTGGTGCGTTAGCTTTGCGTTCTCAGCTTGTCAAATGGGCAAAACGTCATGTCGATTCAATCAACAATCAATCTACACAATAGTCACATATGACGTTTTTCATTCGGCGAATCCTAGGAGTGTTCATGATCTCTTGATTTGAAATATGACCAACACATTTTCTTGTTAATTATGATCATTGAAACCTTTACACGCGGTTTCCACCGTAATCCCTCAAAGCCTTAGTGGTGGACCCTGTATTTAAACTTTTAAAGAAAGTTGATGAAACCTTTTATCGAACTACCCGTACTCACTGGAGGGTCCGAGTATGGGCAAAAGGGGCGGAGCAAGGGGTGGTCATGTGGTTGAGTACACTGAAGGGTCCGGGTGTGGGCAAAAAGGGCGGAGCAAGGGGTGGTCAGGTGGTCGAGTACACTGAAGGGTCCGGGGTATGGGCAAAAGGGGCGGAGCAAGGGATGGTCATGTGGTTGAGTACACTGAAGGGTCCGGGTGTGGGCAAAAAGGGCGGAGCAAGGGGTGGTCAGGTGGTTGAGTACACTGGAGGGTCCGGGGTATGGGCAAAAGGGGCGGAGCAAAGGGTGGTCAGGTGGTTGATTATTCGATTGTTTGAAAACCACCCCTGCTCCGCCCCTTTTGCCCATTCCCCGGACCCTCCAGTGTACTCAATCTTGTCATTGACTGTAGACTTGAAAAGTTCCTTCTGAAACACTAATTCGAATACTGCGCTCTTTGGTAGTGAAACTTCCCTATCTGGAGGCCGTTACTCGGGAGGTGCAACGCCTAGCCAACGTCACACCGTTCGGTGTTCTAAGAGCTAACTTTGAGGAGACCACACTGCTTCGCCACCGGATCCCCAAGAGATGCTTCATTCTGCCTAATTTCAAGGCTAGTTCGATTAGATCTTTCTTGTATTTCGTTGGTTCCATGGGCGCAAGACCGTTCCGCGTTACGGTTCCTTTTGTAGGCGCAAGACCGTTTCGCGTTACGGTTCCTTTTGTAGGCGGTGAATATTGACCCCGAACTTTGGGCAGATCCGCTGGTCTTTCGCCCGGAACGGTTCCTTGATGGCAACGGAAAGGTGTCGGAGCCGCCTCAATTTATGCCGTTTTCTATTGGTGAGACTAGGATGGATCTACTGATGGGACAATTAAACTAAGCTAAAAAGTTTAGTGAGTAATTTTTTAATTTTAATTTGTTTAGCTCCTGAAGAAAATTGAACTTAAAGTTTTAGTCACTAGAGGATTTATCTGGAAAAATTGACAAAAAACGAGTGAGCTAATTTGATTAAAACTAAACTACAAATTTTTTTCACTTAACAAAGATCGTTTGTCACTAAGCTTTGACTGATTAAAAAAAAATTAATTAATTGAGTAATTTTAGTTTTTGTCATCTTTAGTTGGATGTAAGCCTGTAATCTTCTTTTGATCGACTTTATATTGCTCTTTTTGCTGTAGGGAAACGCGCCTGCGTTGGAGAGGCGCTCGCCCGAATGGAGATTTTCCTTTTCTTCGCCAATATCATGCAGCGTTTCCAGCTGAGAGCCCCGAACGGCTCGCCCGCTCCACCGTTGCACCATTACACTACCAGTATTTCGTGTCGTCCATTGCTCTTCCAGCTTGAGGCAATTCCTCGCCTGTGACTGACTCACTCAAGTTCTGAACTTTTCACTCATAGGACACTTCAGCTCCTCGTCAATTTCAAAAGAAATAACACATCAAAAACACATCAGAAAAAAGAACGATCTAACCTGGAGAAGGTTCTTTGAACAACTTAATACTCTGTCTTAAATTAACCGTTCGAACCAACTGAGCTGACGGTTTCTTCCCTGCTTTAAGGTTCAGTAATTGAGCCACCAATACGTCACGTTGTTTCTTCTTATCCCGGCCCGTTTTGATGTTAGCAAAGATATTTGAGCCCTTACGCTCGTCGGGGTCCTTCAACTTTGCCAGCACTTTGACGACCATATCCGGGGTCACACGACTATACCGGGACTCGGGATTTCCATGACCGGTCATGTAACTGGAAAAGTCGTCGCTTGTGATCAGATCAATCAGTTGGCGCAAGGGGATGAAGATGTCTTTGAGTTGGGCCGGGTCTGTGGACCATCGGCTGTGCCTTAACAGTCCTAGTTCGTATTGCTCAATGTCCAGCTTGAGCTGAAGCAGACCGTCGACTGAGACGGCTTTGCTGTCTTGGAGAAGGCACACTTGGAGGGCTGTCGGGAGGTGGGTGTTGGCCGTGGCCCAGGCCTTTTCAATGATATGCTGGGGTAGGACGGTGGTGATGATGGCCATGAACTGGTCGAAGTATTGCAGAATGCGTTGGCTTTCGCGTGACGTGGCGGTGGTCTTGTTGGGTCTGTCGAAACAGTAGGACTTCATGATGGCTTCCAGGGAGGTGGTTAGGTCTTTGAACAGGCAGATTTCGATCTCCGTTCGCAGCTGGTTGAACACGTGCTTCACATCAAGTTCGAAGCCTGTGAAAACGTATGAGCTTTCAACAATTATCGTTCTCTCTCGGCGACGAAGCGAGGTAAAGCGAGGTCTGTCTTCCATAATTAGACAGACAGACAGACAGATAGACAGACAGACAGACAGACAGACAGACAGACAGACAGACAGACAGAAGTTCCCAAAAGTTCGCTGCACAATTAACTCCAATTACTGCCATAGTTTACACTTTACCCCTCGTACTTACACTGACACTTATACTTATATACATACTGGTCAACATTCCCTGTCCCTAATGCGTTACCTATTTTGTCTTGCCGCAGTTCGTTAGCCACGTGCCACTCCAAAGTCGGGATAGCGGCCTCCAAATAGGAAAAATTAGAGTAAAACAACGCGTACTGCTCCGGCCTCATCGCCGCGCCAGCTAATCGTTTCGACAGATGCAGTCGGATTTCGTGTTCTAAAAAGTACTTGACCAGCGCCATGATCTTGCCCTTGGCGTCCTCATCCTCCAGCCGAACATCACGCCAGACACTCGCCAGACCGGTTATATAGTCCTTCACTAAGACAACCGTTTTTGGTACTATCGCAGAGAGAGGGAGAACCTTCGGGAAACCGTGTGCAGTGCCTTCCAACCAATAGCCAAGCGTTTCGCTTAAGGCATTCCACTCGTCTTCCGTGGCGATAACCAACGGCGTGAAGGTGTCTGCTGAAATGGCCTCTTCCAGTCGGACAGCAATATTCTCAAGGACGACGTCGCAGTAGAAGTAGGCGCACCGGCGCGAGGCCTCGATGATAACACCCGGATCACAACGGAGTGTCCGCATCGTCTCGATGAACAGCCCGATAAGGTCCCGCCCCTCACGGTAGGAGGAATCATCGAACGCTAGTCCGATACTCTTTTCCAAGCTTTCCTTTGCAACCTATCAAACGGAATCCTTGTATGATCACGCACAATGGATCACAAAACAAAACAAAATTAAATCTAAAAAATCTAAAAAAAATTAAATCTAAAAAATCTCAGCAAAATTAAATCTAAAAAATCTAAAACTTATTTAATTTAAAAGATATAAAATTAAATTAAACGTTTTAGTCACTAGGTTTCTAGTTTAATTTTTTATTAAAATAAAAGTTTTATCAAGTCAGGATTTAACTATAGGGGGAGAGGGAGGATAAAAATAAAATTAAACCTAGTCAGCAAATTGGTCTAAAACGGAACTAAATGCTTTAGTCACAAAAACACTAAACGAAAAATCTTACTTCGCTAAGCTTCAGTTGACTCAAAAAATAATCAGACGACTAATTTCAGTTTTTGTAATTCTTATACAGGAGAGCGTTAACAGTCATCCAACCTGTGACTCCCGTCACCTGGGAAGCTTCTTTCCACATCTCATCATAAAACAGCTTCGACGAAATTCCGGGAACGACATGACTGATGTAGAGTTCCGTGGCGAATACCCCCACAATGTTCTGCAGGTACAACCGTAGTGCGGCCGTGCTGTCGAGGATCCTGACATGCTGCAGTTTGGATAGCACCTGATTCTGCCGCTCCGCCATGTATGTCAGGTAGCAATCGAAGAGGTAACCGGTACCCACGCCACTGGCTTCATCATCGATCATGTTCTGCAGCACGTGCCGGTAGTGGACGAGCGGTCGCAGATTCAACGACTCTCCGATGCTCTCAATGCCTGAATTCAAATTAAATTCTAAACAGAACCACACATCTGGTTATAAATTAAATTTTGAAATAATTAAATGGTACCACTAAAGTTCCCTCTATATAATATAATATAAATATTATTATTATATTATTAAATTTTTTTTATATTATTATTAATTAATATTAATAATAAATAATATTATTGTCTCATTGTCATCTCTATCGCACTATTGCCACGCCCTTTCTCCAAGTAGTGTGAATTTGAAAAATCAAGCTAGCTTAACTAATGGTGTCTGTGTTTATCATTTAGCTTAACTCAAATGAAAAGAACATCTCAAATTATGAGAACTCTCAGCTCATGTTCTATTGAATTTTTAAAATATAATAGGGAAAAAAGATTTTAATAATTCTCATTTCATATTTCGCTAGTTCTCAAATATTAAAAGGCATTTTTGTACCGCACTGTTGATTAAATCAATGATAAAGGAATACAAAGTGAAAAGGGGTGTCAAGAGTAAAACGGGATGCAAAAGATGGTGGAAACCCGATGCGAAAGTGAATTTTTGCAACAAAGCTGAATAACTCAGTTTACCCAAAAACTAAGGCAATCGTTGTCATTTTTGCTAAGTTCCGACTGTCGATCAGTAAAAACTACGCAAAAAAGCCAATCTTAGTTCTAACTGTCCTGGTTTGCCTTACGTACCGGTAGGCTCGTTGCCAACAATCCTAAACTAGCCTATGTGCGACTGATTTACCTATCCCGTGCCTTAGTTCGGCTTGTTATGGGCTAACCTAGTCAGAAAATGCCTAAACGGAGGTGTTCATCCCTTAATGAAATAGTGAAAGGGGGTGAAAGGCGGTGACTATAGTGACTTCCATAATTTGAATCTAAATAAAAAATATTTTGATCTGCTTTACATCACTATTTTAAACTCAACTAAATAGCACTAGCCTTCAATAAGCCTTTCCTCGGTGACAACGCTGCTTCGTCGGCCGGTATTCTTCGCGTTTGGAATTGATCCAGCAACGACGCTGCTCCGACGTGCGGTTCCCTTGGTCTCAGGCAGCGAGCCAACACGGACGCTTTTACGACGGCCAGGGTCCTTGGGGTCAGGGGTAATCCCGGCAGCAAGACTCTTCCGACGACCGGATTCTTTTGTGTCGGCAGTTCCTTCAGTGGAGCTCTGCCGACGGGCCGATGCCTTCACGTAGTACGGAGCGACGAATATACGCTTAATCTGGCAGATATTTCGGATGGTCTCGAAACCGATCTGGGCGTTCTGATTGCAGAGGTTCTCCAGCGTTCGAGTTACCCCTAAGGATGGACAAAGTTTTAGTTTCTATTTCCAGCAAGTTTCAAAGTTTTTTTGAAGCAAATAAAAAGTATGGAAGATCTTCAAAACTCGGAGAGCAAAGAAGTTATTAAGAAGGTGTTATTAGGAAATGTTTAAATTAAACTATCGCTCGGACTTTGAGGATACAGGAGTGCATTCTCCGGAAGATTGCTTGAGATTGAAACCACAGGTCCTTTCAGAAACGACTCGAACAAATGTTTAAGACAGATCACTTATGAGATGAAATTACACAGTACGTGATAGTCATTGCTAGAAATACCGTTTAAAGTTCCTAAAATTGCACACTGTAACGAACATAACTCGGAGGCCTAAAAATGCAGTAAGAAAAGCGTACACGCAAAAGCGGGTTTCCGGCATTATACGTACACTGATTGTATACCTTGAAGAGCCGCCGCGACAAGACGGTACTTCATTTCGGGGATCGCCGTGGCCAGCCACTTGACGAAGCTCAACTGGCGGGGAAGGTGGACACTACTCGCTTCCGCTTTATACAATTTCCGCAGTGCCTTGACGGGACGTCCAGCTCTCGCGTGCGATTGCGCTTCCTCGTAGTACTTCAAGGTGGGCCTGAGGGCGCTGATCCGCTCAATGAGGATAGCGACATTTTTCAAGATCTTGCTCGTGGTGTTCGTGGATGCTCCAGCCAGTTTGATGTTTCTCAGTTCCGTCTCATAGACTTCCCGGTCGTCCACGGTGACAACACTGCTACGCAGCTGGTCAGCGCGTTCGCTGATGTTCAAGAAGTCACCGGTCGAGTCTGTAAGGACGAGCGCATTGCAGGCACAGACATGTTCGATCTGCTTCTCTCGGGCATGAATCCGAGCGGCAATGTATTCCACAAATTGTTCTTTCTTGCCGAATTCGTTAAGCTGAAAACGGCCACAACCATTCCGATATACACGTACTTGAGGCATCAGTTGACAAGTTGATATATGTCAACTGGTTGTTATATGTCAATCTCTGTGTCTTCTGTTTGTCTGTCTATATGTCTGTCAATCTGTATGTCTGCCTACATACCTGCCTGCCTGCCTGCCTGCCTGCCTGCCTGCCTGCCTGCCTGCCTGGCTTGCCTGTTTGTCTGTCTGTTTGTCTGTCTGTCTGTCTGTGTGTCTGTCTGTTTGTCTGTCTGTGTGTCTGTCTGTGTGTCTGTGTGTCTGTCTGTTTGTTTGCTTACCCGTCGCAGGACAAACGGAATCAGACGATCAAAATATTTGTCGGTTTCCAGACGAAAAACGAGAATTTTGTACAAAGCAGGCAGGTCATTTGGAAAAGGCACCACTGCGTCAATCAAATAGCTCTCTTCATTGTCGTGATCATGAGCATCCGCATCATTCAGGGCCGCTTTGGTAAAGATTCCGTCCAACCGGTGAGCTTTTCGCGCTTGATAAAGCTTGAATACTTTAAGTGCATGTTCCTGTTCTGCGGCCGCAACCTCACTCGGTGTCGCTGTTGGAGGAACAAAAGTTGGCAGCGACTGCAACCCCGACAACATCGAGGTGGCGGAACCATGCTTGGAACCGTGCAATTTACGTTGAAATAATGAGCTGAAAAAGTGGTGCAATTCCTTTTTCGAGTGATGCTCATGATTGGAATCGGTTTTGAAATGCTGTTTGGAATGGAAAATGCTCATTCTTGGACCTCATCAAAAAACCATGCTCAATGATCTGGAATACTTGAAGAAGAAGCCCCACGAGTTGCGATTTCATTTCATTGTGCTAAGCAACAATCCAGAAGTGTATGTAAAACATCTTCAAAATTTGAACAAGAATTTGCCTAGCAAAGCAAGAGTACAGTCGCAACGAAAACGCAAAGTAATAATTAGTAAGTATACAGTTAGTAGTTAATAATAAATGATCGTACGAGGAGACTTATGATCGTGAAGGTTGTATGCAGAGCTCTTCCCGTATTTTCTGGCGCCCGTAAAGGTTATTGCGTTGGTAAAAAAATTCCGGTGAGGCAAACCGCAGATCACATACAATTGAACGACAAGATTGATTACACTGGAAGGTCCGGGATATGGGCAAAAGGGGTGGAGCAGGGGGTGGTCAGGTGGTTGATTGTTTGAAAACCACTCCTGCTCCACCACTTTTGCTCATTCCCCATTCCACTTCCCTTGTTTGATCATCGGTGTGATAAGTGCTTGCTAGCCGCGACCGGGGATCGCAACCGTGCGACTGTGCCTGTGGACTGCGACCGTGCGACCATACCATGCGTTCTGCAGCTTGCTGAGACTGGGAAAGCACTCCAAACCCTGCACGTTGGCATTGACCTTCGCGTCTTGATTGTCCGGATTTTTTTGTCATAATCTATTAAAAATCGCTATTATCCTTGAAAAGGAATGCTTTTGACACAAAAAACCTCAAACTGGAGGATTGATCCGTGCATCTCCTGCAAGATTTGGTCTATCTGTTTAAACAACACGGCTTTTTTGGGACGCACCTATCAAAATGGATCTGTTTTTAAATAAATGCAGTAGTACACAACAAGATTATGATCAAACCAGTAAGCCACGACCGCACGTACCAATCTAAAGCTGCTCATCAACTACGGGAAAAGACAACAATAATTTGAATTCCAAGACAAACCTCGATATAATGAACGCGTAAATATAATAAATATAATATAATAAAAATAAATATAAAAGATAAATAAATATTCATATACAATATATATTAAAATAAACTTAGGCAGGTATTGGATATAATAAATAGACATATTATATTAAATATGTAATGAGTATACTAAATATAATAAAATAATTTTTGTATACTAAAAAACGTATGCTAATATAATGAATAACGTCAAAATAATAAACGTAAATATAAATATGATAGATATAAATACAATAAATACAAATAAAATAATTGTAATTATAATAGGTTAAAATACAACAAATATAAAAATAACAAATATAAAAATGATAAAAATATTAAAAAAATAATGAAACATATTAAAACATTAAAACATATTAAAAAACATATATAATAAATATGAACATAGTAAACATCGATTTAAAATAATACAAATAAAAATATAATCAATTTAAACATAATTGACATAAGTAAAATAAATATAAATATAACCAATAAAAATATAAGAACTATGAAAAATATATCACGAAATATGGGAAAGATTTAGTTCCCTGAATCTGCTTATAACTAATGAAGACTTCTCCGTATCTTGTCTCGCCGGACCACACCCTCTAAGTGTGGCGACTGCTCATGTTTCGCCGAATGCTTCTTGAATTGTTCGCGTATGGTTCAGCGCGACTATAAATAGCGTTGCACACTCTTTATTCTCTACAGTTTCCTCTTTCACATTGCAACTCTTTCTCGCCTCTGTTGTGAAACTGCATTTTTTTAAGTGGATTTGTGGCCGTTCCGCGGCCGGGGTTCACCTTCGGTATCAATGGTGCCAATAAGGAATAAAGACCTTACTCCCCTGCCCTTGGTTGTTCTGTCTGCTTCCGTTGGAAACAGTTATAGTGAATAATAAACATAAAAGATATGATAATAAAGAAAATATATTAAATTTTGTACAATATGTGCAATGAATTTATAGCGGTGCGCGCGGTGCACAGCGCACACAATCTTGGGACCAGATTTGGGATTGTCTTTTTTTTGTTAACAATCTTTTTTTCCGGCTCAGAGAGTCTTGCATATTGATGCATAGTTAAAATATATGCAAAATTTCGTTTTATATAAAAACAACTTTGAATCACGCAACATTTCATTAGGGATGTTCTATATTAAATCTGCGTGCCGAAGGTATTTAAAGTTGCCACTAAAACGAAACGAGGTTGTGATGCGGAGAAATTATGACACGCTGGGGATGATGGCGCCAATCCCAGGTTCAGGCACACTAAACATGACTGCGCTGCCGATGAGGACGAAGAAGATGGTTGCAAAACAGGCATATGTCGAGGGTGCAATTCAGAGTTCCTAGCAGGCAGTTAAGGTTGATGGAACTTGAAACGGTTCGTCCGGTAGAGTGTTATGAAAATTTCTACCCTGCCTGGAAGCTGAAGCATGGTGGGAGTAACAAGCGGAGGTTGCGTAACACAACTGCCGATGGAAGTCTCTGATGCCTTTGTCCAAAATTAAAAGTTCTAAAACGTCTGTCTGTCTGTCTGTCTGTCTGTCTGTCTTGTCTGTCTATCTGTCTGTCTGTCTGTCTGTTTCTGTTTGTCGCTCTGTTTTATTGCCTATCTGCCTGCTTATGGAATTATCATCCATAGGTAGCTTTATATCCACTGCCTCCGTCCATACCGCAAAGTAGTATATGCGCAATGTACAACTATTAAACTTAAATTCAACTGGATAATAAATTTGCCTAAATCTTCTCAATGGTGTTAGATTACAACTGTAATAGACATCTGTTAACCGTAAAACCAGCGAATTAGCGACTGCTAATTGTCCAGCCATGAGGTCCCATTGAAAGGCTTTAAGTGCGAATTGGTCCAAAGCGAGGGTCGCTGATAATGTTGCGCTCGCGTTTCTTTTCCACACCTGCGACCTTGTCTAGGAATGCGCGGTAATCAAAGTATCGCTGGCTGGGACGGGCGAAATACTTAAACATCGCTTTCTGTAAAGAAACGAAAATTAAAATCTCAAAATAGTCTGCAGGAACGTATGTCCGCTCGCTGTTCGGTTTGATGCGTCAACGAATCCTTACCCATTCGACTTCGGTCAGAAGGTCCAAACTGAGGGCACTCATGATCCGCCGGAATTGCTCTTGCGATACGCCACCGCGACGCCAGGGGTCAAAGTCGTGAAAGTACGGCTCGATATGAATCCTCAGTTCCAATAACTGAAATAATAAACAGTTCAACGTGGTTCAGTCAAAATGTTCAACGTGAGAGTATTCTGCTGTTTAAAGGTACCCTTCTGGTTCATTAGATTTACGTTACCTTTTCACACAGTTTTCGGAAACCTTCTTGTGCGAGCGCCACCTCGGCAGGTTTAATGGGTTGTCGGTCCCACACCGTTGTGAATTGGTAGGGCGCAGGAATTCCGGCAGGGTTACTCATCACATCCTTCGGTGCATTTACCAGGTCCATGTCCATGACGAACTTCGCGTAGTCCAAGAAAGCGATGTCACGTGGATAAGCGTATCTAACATGGCAGCGACTGCATGAAAAGCTGGCCGAACTTCAGGTGTTAAACATAAAAACATCTATGCACATTACTCAAAACAAGCAAAAACAACAGTTAAGACGCAAAATGTAAGAGCTACCAAGCAAACGCTTTGGGTTGAGTCACTACATGGGTTGAATCAGTCGGGTGGCGGAGGGCGCCACGAGTGTAAATTGTAAACAACACTCATTCAGCTTCACACACACCGCCCGCGGCGCCCTCCGCCACCCGACTGATTCAACCCA
>LRSR01005204.1:0-14332 GCA_001579985.1 Hypsibius dujardini | reverse complement strand
GACCCCGCGTGGATGATGCAGTCATGTCCAGTCAGCGACAAACATCACGCTCGCCACTCCAATGAATAAAACTTGTGTGTCGTTGGCTGGCTGCTTTCCCTTTAGCGGAGAGTGAGAGAGGGGCTTGAAAATTCAATTGAAATTGTTTCACAATTCAACAAGTGTGATCGGCATGCATACAGAGCACACTGTAGACAGCGTCCACACACCTGAAGCCGGTTTTCATGTTTACTCTCATAACCAACCCCAAACACCAACCGCCATGCCAATGCACTGCCCCGAGGTGCATACGAATACGAGGAGAGCAGTTGTGAACTGGCATTTCACAGAGCGTTCCACTTGTTGAGCCATTTTACGGTGAAACGCCCCAGTCTGCCTCGCGCGTTATGTGTGTGTCTGCCTCGCGCGTTGTGTGTGTCTGCCTCGCGCGTTGTGTGTCTGCCTCACGCGTTGTGTGTCTGCCTCGCGCGTTGTGTGTGTCTGCCTCGCGCGTTGTGTGTGTGTCTGCCTCGCGCGTTGTGTGTGTCTGCCTCACGCGTTGTGTGTCTGCCTCGCGCGTTGTGTGTGTCTGCCTCGCGCGTTGTGTGTCTGCCTCACGCGTTGTGTGTGTCTGCCTCGCGCGTTGTGTGTCTGCTTCGCGTTGAAACTTTGTATGTTTTCAGATCAAAGTACTGTATAAAATTGTACAAACATGGCATTGCATGCGACGATTCGATTGTTTGCCGAGAGAGGTGAATAATGTGTGGGCACGGGAACAATCGGTGTTGTGGGACGGTGGGAGGCACAGTGGACATAGGCGAGGCGCTCGCTGCCCGGCAGGCAGTGAAAGGGACAATGCGTGGCAACCTCATCGTGGTCGCCAGGCTTTGTGTCAATAAAAATATATAGACATAAATTTTAACGCCCTCAACACCTAGACAAGCGGTGATTATTGTTTGCTCGTACCAATCCGGGTCGTTTTAACCTAATCCCACGAGGTTTAGCCAATGGCTTGTAACTCTAAACCCTATTTCCTACTTCTGATACTTCCTCATTACGTTTTAAATATCGGTAGATGCTGTTTCTAAGAAATGGTTTGTTTTGGAGGCAGTTAAAAAATATTTAGCTGGCGTTCCTGGCATTTTCATGTATATTTCATCGGCACCGTGGCCATTGAAATATACCGTAATCAGGCATTGCTAGAAAGGTCAGGAAGAGCATCTGCTTATCACGGACTTCTGTCAGTATCAAGCTTCAGGCACAAGAAGTGTGTACATTCCTGAGTCTGACTGTCTGTTTGCCTGTCTGTCTGTCTGTTTGCCTGTCTGTCTGTATGCCTGCATGTCTGTCTGTCTGCCTTTGTCTTCTTCTGTGTGTCTGGCAGTGTATCTGTCTATTTGTCTGCCTGTCTGTCTGCCTGTCTGTCTGCCTGTCTGTCTGTCTGTCTGTCTGTCTGTCACTCTCGTTTCGTTCGTAGTCAAGTCAATTTTGCCGTATCATTTCAGTGAAGTCTCTATCACAATTTTCCGCCATACAAAAGTAATACTTTCAGAGAATACAACACTTGTAAACCAAAGCAGAAACTATCCATCTGGAAAACAAAAAAAAGAACAAAATACGCACATCAAATCACCTGTCCAGACTTTCTACAAACAAATCAAAAGCGCAAGAGAATCAAACTTTATCCGAAGCTGAATCGGAGTTCGTCCACTTGGAATAGCCGGAGACGATGGTCGACACGGGGGTCTGCCACGGCGTGAAGGGAGTGCTGTCCGCGGACCGCAGCAGCGGAACCTCCACCGCCTGGATGGACGGCTCCCTCACAACGGAGACCAGCGCCGAGGATGCCGGCAGCTTTTGCGAGGTCCGCTGGACCTGGCAGCAAAACTTTGTCGAATACTTGGAGCAGAAGAGCTGCCAAGAGAGAACGGTCTTCTTGTTGAATATCCACCCGCTGGCAAAACAACTCAGCACCAGCGGAAGCAGGGTACGAAAGTACATCACAGGATCGGCAGTCGGATTCACCTCCATCGGGGAGGAGTCCCGCCACGTAATCGCCTGGACCAGGGCGCTAGCGGCCAGTACGGCCAGGATCACGATGAAGGCCCCCGAATACAGTCCGTACTTCCAGACGGTCTTTTCGACGCGACCGGCCAGGCCGCCGATGCGCATTTCCTCGCGGACTGCACAGCTTCCGATGAGGGCCCACACCGCCAACACGCCGCCGCAGAAGAAGTACCCCATCACGGGAGCCAGCACAAATATCACCAGGCCGTTACGGCTGAGGTTGCCCACCCCGCACATGCCGGACAGCTCGTCGGTGTCGAAACGTTTGAGGAGGAGCGCGGTGAGGCAGAAGGTAGCGGGAATGCCCACCGCGAAGACGTGGAAGTACCGGCTGATGGATTGGATGGCTTCGGATGACCAGCGCCGGCTGGCTGACAAGTACCACGATAGAGCCAAGATGACCCACCTGGAAAATACCAGTTACTTTACATATACAGTTTGAGCAGGCACAATATATAGCCACGGATATAGAGACAGACAAAACAGATAGGTACACAGACAGCCAGGTAAATAGAGAGATGGGCAGACAGACAGACAGACAGACAGACAGACAGACAGACAGCTAGACAGACAGACAGACAAACAAACAGACAACAGGTAGGTACACAGACAGCCAGGTAGATAGACAGACGGGCAGACAGGCAGACAGACAAGCAGACAGACAGACAGGCACTGAGATGAGTACATAGACGTAAGCAAGAAAAAACATCAGTGGAATAAGTTTCGATGAATTTCAGGCACTCACCACATGCAGGCAATATGAAAGCCGAGGTAGGAGAAGATAAACTGCGCAATACACGGCGCCGGGCTGGAATGATGGCCCTCCATCACCATATGCCGAGACTTGTTTGCGGTTTCCCCACAACTGCTCTCCCTCCCACCCAACAACGCCACAAAGTGCGTTCCACAGTAGAAGAAGAAACAAACAGCCGCATAAACCACTGGTCGTTCCGGGTAGCCGAAGCGTTGCCGTGAGATCGCAAAGGTCAGTAGCAAGATGGCATTCAAAACGAATCCCAGTACGGCCAGTACAGCCACCGCCATCTCCGTGTTTCGCTTCTCCAGCGCATTGAATTTGAAATCGCCCACACAGGCCGGTGCACATGTCTCATCTTGGCCTTTCGCGCTGACAGTGAAGAATAATGGTGGACAACTGTTGCCGGTGCTCGGAGAAGTCTGTGGTTCCGGGATGTCTGTTGCCTGCGTCGTGGTGGTCCGATTGAAAAATCCGCCCAGGCGCTGCTCCTTGTCCGCGTAGTAGCCCTCAACGTCCACCAAGGGCATGCAGAGCTTATCCTTGTCTGCGCCGAACACCGGGAAAAGGTCGGCGTCGAGGCAGTCCAGCTCCGGCGGCCAGGGGACTTCCTTGCCGCAGTCGGCTTTAACGCGTTCACAGACATCCCGGCAGGATGGGATGTGGCGCTTACAAAGCGGCTCACACATCGGCACGTAATGAGAGCAGGCGAAGAAGCGCAGGTAGGGCGAACACTTCTGCTGGAAGAAGACCTGATACATGTTGAGGAAGTCTTCGTTGCTTTTCTGGAGGGAAAATGGACAAGAAACCCAATTATGAATTGAAGGAAAGGAAAACAGTAGACGTATGTATATAATAATAAGTAGATGATTCATCATTTGTGTAAAAGGCGGCATATCAGACCTAATTTACGTTCTAATCATCTAAGAAACAGCGCGAAATGGAAAGATTTACGCAGAGATCACGCAATCAATCAAGCACTGATTCAACTAATGAACCAATAAAGATGAATTAGGCCAATTTACCTTCCCTCAATAATATATTATCGTAGTATTCAACACTCTGAGCTAAAGATAAATACACCCCATAAAATGTTTAAAGCCTAGACACTCTAACAAAATGAACCCAAATTTGCTAGTTCGTGTACAGTAAAACAGTACAGGTGCTTGATTGATTCGTTAAGGCTTGATTGAGTGAGTTTTAAACCAAGGCTTGCTACAGTAAACAGTACAGGTGCTTGATTGATTCGTTAAGACTTGATTGAGTGAGTTTTACACCAAAGCTCTGCCAACTTCGAATTGACTTGTTTACTCATTTTCAACATAAAAGCTATTGAGATTCTAAAAAACTAGGCTATGCGAAATACATATTTAAAAAAATTGTTGTCAGGCTGCCTTAAGTCGTGGTAATTCCCATTTCATTCAAACGCGCAACCGGAAGGCATAAAATCCCGCAACCGAGACAATCAAGTAATCAACCGACACAATCAAGTGATCAATCACCACTCACACAATCAACTGACTAAAGTGGTCGTCAGGTTAAAACATTAATCTCCCCAACTTCCTACCTGACCGGGATAGCCGCGATCCAGGTTGCGCGGCATCGTGGTGTTATACGGCAGCTCCTTGCAGAGTTCCACGGAGATTGGCTCACATGCTGTCTGTTTGAGACCCGCCCCTGCCCGACGGTCGTCATCCGTGCCGAGGATATTCTCCGAGAACTCCGCGGGCAAATTCCGGTTCTTCTTACCGTGATAATCCACTTTCCTCCGTTGGGATGAGGCAGACGCGGAAGAAACACCACCAAGCTGCAGCAGTGTGAAACTGAAGAGCAGCAGGAGGACAGCTGAGGAAAAAACGCGACCCTTGACCGGTCTGCGGACGCATCCCAACAATAACAACAACGACAACAGCAACACATTCCAAGGCGAAGACGATCGCGTCATCCTCATCCTCAATTCTCATGGGAGGTCGCTAAGATTTTCTCCCGCAGGCAAGATCATCTCTCGACGTTCCAGACGTTCCAGACGTTAGGACGTTCCAGACGTTGAGACTTTCCAGCCGTTAGGACGTTCCAGCCGTTGAAACGTTCCAGCCGTTGAGACGTTCCAGCCGTTGAGACGTTCCTGACGTTCCAGACGTTCCAGACGTTCCAGACTTTGAGAAGTTATTGGAATAGGAGCGGGGTATTTCCGGTGTCAGGATGAGATAACAAAAGTAATGATGGGAAATCTAAATTCCTAAGGAGTTGTGTGTGGTAAGAAGAGCAAAAACTTGCCCTTCTTCGTGTCTCTTTCCACGAGATGGATTTCATCAGAGATTTTGGTGTGTGAAAGTGAAATGTGCCAGATTTGTGAATTTGACTTAACAGCGACGCGGGCGTTGCGATTACAGTTATCAGTGAAAGCGCCAGCAAATTTTTGTAAATATGGGCGGGTGTTGGGAAAGAGGCCAATGGCGAGACTGCAATCGATGTACACACAAGAAAGGCCAGGCAAGGGATTCCCACGGGCGTACGAGCGTTGTAATGCGCCAAAACGTACCGTATTCCCCCGATCTCAAGGGACAGTTAAGCCCCACCCCCTCCAGTCATCGGTTGACTGTTCAATCGAATTCATTGTGTCGTGATTGGTTAAAATTTAAGCACAACTTAACAGGGATTGATTGATTGATTAGGCGGGATTTCTTGACGGATACTTTAAATCAGTTGATTGATTGATTATAGGTAAACAAAAGCAAACGGTGATGAACAGATGAGATCCGGGGTGGATCAAATTAACTGGTAGGGCAAAAAAGTGTCCCTTGAGATCGGGGGAATACGGTACTGTACGTTACCGATCTCAATGGTTCATTTTAGGTCCGGCCCGAAAACACGTTCCGTCGCTCGCTCGGTTGTTCATTCAGATTCACTTAAACTTTACTGACTTGAAAATTTTGAAAGCGAAATCATTGTTTCAATCAAGCAAGGTAGCATAGCCTGTCAGGCAAAACTAACGGGCCAATCACAGACAAGTGAACGGAATTGAACGATCGGCTCAAGTTTGATGTGAATCAGCGAGGGCGGGGCATAATTGACCCTTAAGATCGGGAGCGTACAGTAAGTAAATCTCAAGAAATATGCTTTCGGTCAGAGAAGTTGCTTTGTTGAATGTGCGTTTGGCGGAATCTGTGCCCGGCGAGACGTAACAAATTACCGGCTATTCAATAGTCGTAAATTAGGAAGATTAGCAGCGCAGCCCAGCGGGAGACTGTTAGAAATCACAATACCGTACTGTCTCGATCATTTGGTGCTGCGATTTAGACCAACCCGTACATTATGACTGCACACACTCTGCTTCCCTGCAGTCATAATATACGGTGCATCTAAAACGCAGCACCAAATGATCGAGACAGTGCAGTAATATACTGCCGTCATTTCACCGTGTCGGATTGCGCTTCTCTCCGTCGCGGTAAAAGACAGAGAACTATATTTGGCGGTCCGAGTGGACATCAAAGCACACCGCGGTGGCGGTGATAACCTTTTAAAGTGAAAAGCGGTATGATCATGACAACTTTTTAAATTGAAAAGTGAAGCGTAGTTGAACTGGCCTTGAGACCAGTGGCGCTGGTCTTGAGACCAGTGGCGCTAGCCTTGAGACCAGTGGCGCTGGCCTTGAGACCAGTGGCGGAACCTGGTTTATAGGGCCGGAAACAGCGCATTAATTTTAACTGGCAAGGCCAAGACAGCGAACGTCAAAATCACTTTTAATTCGGCGAATAGAGGAAAGCAGGGGGCACACGTGTTCGCTAAATGGCAAAGAAGAGTACTAATACTCGTACTTGATTGATTGATCTATTCAAGCAGCCAAAACACTCATTCACATTTTCAATTAGGTAAGCAAAATCCTAATGAAAAAGGTTTTTTTCTTTGTTCCAGCATTTAGAAAACTAGATAACCTTTCGATTGGCACCACGTAAGCTCTTAAAGACAAAAAATAAGAAAAGTTAAGGCGATTTGCGTGCAAGAGAAGTATTTTATCGGCAAGGCTTTGTTGTGGTTTATTTCACTAGGACACGTCCCAATACGCAAGTGGCTCCCCTAGCGTCTCGATCCAGGCTCATTTACTGCCAAGTTTCTCCTTGGTTTTCCCGAACAATCGTCAGATCTCAATAACGGAATTATCACCCTGATTTCTATCCCATCTAGTTGGCCAAATTTTCTTTGACGTTGTCAAAGTTTTAAATTGTGTGAAAGATCGCAGCTTTTTATGTAACAAGGAGCGAAAAACGTTCGCCGAATTTAAAACCTCACCTCGTACTCATAACTTCCAATTCCACAGCCACCCAACAGCTTACATCGAATTTAATTACACAGCAAATCAATCTGTCTGTCTGTGAATGTCTGCCTGTCTGCCTGTGTATGTCCGCACATTTTATTAGGGGTCAATTCTATATCACGCGCCCGCCTAGGTAATCCGCAGGTGTGGCTGCCGCTGGCGATGGATGAAGATCAGGTTTCGCTTAATCCAGCTTAGCGCTTCTGCAAATATCTTGGGAGACATATTTTGAACAACTCACCGGGACAATTATATATTTGCATATCGGGCCTGGAGTGTCGTTCCAGACAACTGCAAACCGACACCTTGTCCCTACTTCAAGTCTCTTCTTCCTCTACCCTCATTGGCAACACGTAAAATCTGTGAGTTCATTAATCGCCGCAACTGAAAATAGACAGACAGACAGACAGACAGACAAACAGACAGACAGACAGACAGACATACAGACAAATAGACATAGAGATAGATGTTCAGAAATGTTTGTAGTACTGTTCGGGGCCACAACTCGAGCCAAGACAAATGACTGTTCGCACAGCAGGTCCCTCATAAATCAGTCTCACCAACGTGTCCGGTGATTTCATAAGCAGAAGTACTCTAGAGCAAAGCCAAGAGCAAATCTCTAGCGTTTATCGCAAGTCTTTACGGACAAAAATTCCCATTTACATTTCCCGGTAATCAGCCTCGTGTTCGCGCGGTATCACAGTATAACAGCATCTCCGTACGAGGTTTCACTGTCTGTCGTCCCGTTTCTTTCCGCTAGAAGATCCAGATTTTTTCGGAATTCCCGAATAACTGAGCGTAATGCTTCCCTCCAGGCGTTGTCTCACTAATGGAGGAGGCAGGATGTAAACAACTAGACAACCCCTGGCGCAGGAAGGGCATGAGACATGATGGCACAGCCGCACCAGACAACCAGACAGACAGACAGACAGACAGACAGACAGACAAACAACCAGACAGACTGACACACAAACAGACAGACAGACAGACAGACAGACAGACGGACAGACAGGCAGGCAGGCAGACAGGCAGGCAGGCAGGCAGGCAGGCAGGCAGACAGACAGACAGACAGACAGAGACAACCAGCAAGTTGAATAACGTGGAAAAAGCGCATAGGTATCAGAATTCCGGATTTCTATTTGATGCGCATCAACTCACCAAGATGTAGTCCCGCCTCGGCTTGATTTGAGGGGAGAAAAATAGACCACTTCTGTATAGAAAACATCCAAAGTAGTCAGTAGACAATGCAGGCCCCATTACCAGAAAGATACCGTACAGTACCTTCATCTCTTCAGTTGATTCCTGAACATCGGCGAGGAGTTCAACCTACATAGATAGTATCATGAGAGGGTGGGAGGGGACTGCTTAGAATGCTGCACGGAGAGGGTCGCCCGAGAGACAGGCCCAGAACTTAGCAGAGCACACATAACGCACCGGGCGTCGTCGTCCTCGTTTCTTTACGGCAGCGTCAATGCTTCTCTTCTTGCTGGAAATCTTCTTGCCAACCAAGGATGAGACGTCAACCTGCGTGAAGGATACACAATAATTTCGGTTACTTATCACAACAGGAGAACACACTGGACTGGACGGTGGGCCATCGTTCTTTTTCGTTCTAATCAGAGATTGATCCATCAATTGGCAATTCACAATGAAGATATTCCCCCATGCGCGTTTCATTGTTTCGACAAACTACAAACTAAGTGAAATAAGAAGAGTTAATCGATCGATTGATTGATTGACCCACAAAATTGCTTCCAGACATTCATTGATTGATCGATTGAGTAACTTACAGGACTGCTACCGGACATTCATTGATTGATCGATTGATTGACTCACAGGACTGCTTCCCGAAAGTCATTGATTGATCGGTTGATTGAATCAATCGAAAAATTCCACCGAACAACAAACACAGCTTCCTGCTTGGAAGCGAACCGACCGTTCCCAGCAATCCAGGAAGAGAACATCGCTCAGCTCAATTTGAACTAACCCCAAGTGGAATCTTGACCAGCAGTAGTTTCTTGCCCTGATCACGGCCGAGTTCCGTGGCGAAGTCTTCAACGTAAAGCTGCTTCTCCTCACGGTTCTCCGTCCGCACTGCGGCAGCATCTTCCGCACTCCGTCGCTCCGCAGTGCCGTGCGATGATGCAGCACGGTCGTCCTTCCTCCGTTTGTGTGACTGCTCAACGCTCACGGCAGACGGCACTTTGAAGGGATTAATGGAGGCGGCGTTGTCGGCAGAGAGAACTGCCGCATCAACTTTCGCTTTGGCAGAGTCCCGGACGAATGAGGCCGGTGTTTTAGGCATTTCCCAGCGGGACTATTATTTGACAAAAATACTGGTTGTGAAAAGATGATTTATTTTTATTTATATGAATTATTTATAATAATTGAAACTAAACTCTAATCTTAAAGCTGGCATATAAAAAGTGAATTAAAATAGAAATCCAACTTTTAGTTCAAGGGTCCAGAACCACAACTGAAGGGCCCCACCCCGCCCCATACCCCTCATTGGGGTATGGGGGCGGGGTGGGGCGGATGGAGCGGAGATTTCCCCTCGCTATTCGAGTGAGTTTCATTTCGCTGATACCTGGTGATATATCATAAATTTACCTAGGGGTTTCGTCGGTGCAAACACATTTGTTGGTTTAGGAAAAAAAAGGGAAGAAAATAAAATCTCTGCCAGTTTGTGTTATATGTCGGCGTTTGATTGATTGATTGATCATTTGACAATGTTTTCAAAATTAATTTTTTTTGATTGAATCGATTTGATTCGATTGAATACTATCCAGTATTTTACTGAACACAAACTTATTTTTAAAATTTACTAGGAACCTTCAGCGAAGTATAGAAATATATCAGAATTTTTCTCGCCAACCGGAACACCATGAGAAAATGCGAAATAAAACAGCGAACGAAATCGTTTATTTAATTTTTATTTTATTTGAATATTTGTTTAAAATAAAAACGTAAACGTTTGCAAACAAAAAAATAAATTACTTTGCATGATCTGAAGCTTCGGAATGAAAGTGAGACTCCATAAAAAAGTGCTCGAAGCATAGAGACATCTTACACCACGCGCATGTAACAAGATGTGCAAAATTCGGAAGACGTTCAGAGAATTGATTTGAAACATCGTTTCGATTTAAAAAAGAGCAGACAAGATCGGAAAGATTGTACCAATAATGAGTTTATTTTAATCAGCTCTAGAGTGCGAGTTTAATTAGTTTTTCAGTTTCTCATCTTTGCAAATACATATTCAATAACTGAAATTTTTCATTTGTATAAATACTCGTATTCTGAAGCTGATTAAAATAATCTCATTACCGGTAATTGGTAAAATGTTGATTGAAACCAAGCCAAAGTAAACAAAAAACGTTGCCACTGATTGCAATGATAAATTTTGTTAGCTCGAGGCGAGATAAAAAAAATGGGTATTCAAAAGGATATACCAGGCAAACGATATGGGTTGAATCGGTGGGGTGGCAGAGGGCGCCACAAGTGTAAATTGTAAACGACACTCATTTAATTTACACTTGTGGCGCCCTCTGCCACCCGACCGATTCAACCCATAGCGTTTGCCTGGTAGTAAAACTCTTGGTTTGAATAATTTGCTAGGCAAAAGACTGCACGCCTTTTTCCATGTTCTTATGTTTCCCGCACCTCAAGTCAACTTGAAACAAAATTCTATATTTTTCTGTTATATAGGGAGTGCGGTAAGGCGATTGACCAGTTGAAAACTAACGGAGAAAAGGTCAAGACCGATCTTTCAATCAACCAATCAATCGGTAACGCTGATTCTAAAACTTTGCATTATCGTAGAGCGTGTTGGGCCACTGCGCAGTTTCCTTTTATATTTTCTCAAGGTGTTCCGGTGATACAAATTTTTTTTTCGTATCTTGCTGGAGGTTTCTAGTAATATTTAAAAATGTGTTCACGTTCAGTAAAACACTGAAAAGTATTTGAAAAAATAAAATTTCGAGAATATCGTCAAATGATCAATCAATCGAACGCCGGTACATAGCACAAACTGCCGGAGATCCTTTTTCTTCCCTTTTTTCCGAGCCTGCAAATGTGTTTGCACCGACGAGATCCTCTATGAAAAATCATGATGTATTAACAGGTATCAGCAAAATAAAACCCATTCTAATAACGGGGGGAAATCTCCGCCACTTCCAACGATGGTAAAAACTAGCCTCAGTCGCGCTACAGCAGATCTGACACTGAGATGTGTCGCTCGAATAGAACCCTGGCTATTTTACCCCTCCCCTTTCTGTCCGTTGTCCGTCCGTCCGTTGTCCGTCCGTCCGTTGTCCGTCCGTCCGTTGTCCGTCCGTCCGTTGTCCGTCCGTCCGTTGTTCGTCCGTCCGTTGTCCGTCCGTCCGTCCGTTGCTCGACCATCTGTTTGACAACGGATGGAGAACGGACAGACTGACAGACGAACGGACAACATAGGAAGGGTAAAATAGCAGGGGCGCGATTTGGGCCCCTGGTGATGTGTACAAGAAGGGCGAAGTTGCCAGGCTTCTATTGAGCCACTGGGAGAGGTAAAATAACCGGGCTCTATTGGGCCCCAAAAAGGGAGGGGGTAAAATAGCCACTTTGTACCCGTATTTTGTAGTAGTCTAGCTTGACCATCTTCTTAGTTCTCCTGAATCGTGCGTTTCGATTAGCTCCTCTGTGTGTTTCACTTTTCACTTCGTTTGCAAGTTGTGAATGAGCATCACCAGTCGGGACGAACTCGGGAGTCACTAGAGACATAAGGTTTCTGCTGTGCTTTGGAATCGCGGATGCATACTCGCAGAGCTGACGATACCCGGTCAACACCATCTGCCTTCAGTGTTATGAGTAGAAGTACTGTATTTTCGCGTTAGACAGGGACAGTGTACGAGCTGTGGAACGTTTAATCGGCCACGCGGCGCTTGTGCTGTGCGTACGGTGCACACAGCCGTGCACATGTTCCACTCCAGTACAACTGTCCCTGTCTAACGCGAAAATACAGTAGTGCTCCTAAACCAATCCTCATTCCCATCATCGCGCCGACAAGTAAGGTCAGCACCATCTGCCTTCAGTGTTATGAGTAGAAGTAGTGCTCCTAAACCAATCCTCATTCCCATCATCACGCCGACAAGTAATGAAGTGAGCAGATATTACAGCTTTGGCATATTGGTAAATTTTCAACAGGGCAGAAGAGAGCTGGGGGGGGGGGTATTCTAAAACACTTTCAAGTGTATATACAGAGCAACAATATAAAAGAACTTCCTCGTCTGCATCAGTTAATAAATATTTCAAGTAATAGCATTAGAAAAAGGGAGGAAACCGCACAAAAAAGAGCCACCACGAGAGCAGCGCGTGCACCAACAACGGGGCATGCAATCGATCAATCATTCACTGTCCTCAAGTCGCTCGCTCTCACTTCTCATTACCAGTTAACACAGTTCAAATTTGTCAAAATGTGTCTCTCGCCAAGGCCGCGGAAGGTGGCACACAAACACGCATGGAAGTCACGAGGAAACACACACACAAACACACACAAGGGCGGTGGAAGGGAGCGCCGGGGAAACAGCAGGTATGGGAGAGACCTCCGACACGAAATGATCAAAGACGTCCGCGGGCGAAGACGTCCGCAGTCGAAGACGTCCGCAGTCGAAGACGTCCGCGGTTGAAGACGTCCGCGGTCGAAGACTTCCGCGGTCAAAGACGTCCGCGGTCGAAGACGTCCACGGGCGAAGACGTCCACGGGCGAAGACGTCCGCAGTCGAAGACGTCCGCGTGCCAAGACGCGGCAATGGGGATGGATGGCGAGAAGGGGGGCGGGAGAAAGGGTGGAATGCGTCCGATCAAAGTTCGTCCTTCGCGCGGAATGGATAGGTCTTTGAATTGATAAAATCATCATCACAGGAGTAGAGTGCCGCCGCGGAGGAGGGGGGCTTGGAATACAGCTTACTGGACAGACTGTGGAGCAGCGTGACTACCGGGTTCTTCTGCGGCAGACTGCGCGAGCGGACGTGCCGACTACGGGACCGGGCAGCCACGGAACCGCCACCACCACCGGCGCTGCTGGACGTGTCCACCAACAACACCCCCTCAGCCGTGGAGGATGATGATGATGATGATGATGACGAGGAGAGCTGCAGCGAGTGTTCCGTCTGCATACTGCCGCTGCTGTTGGTCTGGTCTTTGGTCGGTCGGCCGCTGATGATGAGATCGTTCATTTGGAGGATGACACTGCTGTCGCTGCTGCTGGTGGAGGAATGGGATCGGGTGGAGCAACTGTCGCCCAGGGCGTAGTGCATGTCCGGTGACTTGATGACTTCCGCGAGGCCGCCCCACTTGAGCCGGTAGTAGCCGTTCTTCCACTGGATCCGCGGATTGAGCAAAGACTTGATAAACATCATCGTGCAGGTGGACTCGCGGAACAACCAGCAGGTGATGAAATCCAATTTGGAATATGACAGGCGGCCATACTATGTGGGGAGGAAAAAGAGTGAGGTTATATTATGCTTCTCCCAAAGATATTCGTGCAGGAGTGAAGATACAATTTGAGATTCAATCAACAGAACTGGCCATCAATTGGTCAGCCCATAGCAAGAAAACGATTCAAGACAGACAGCATGCAGGCATGAATGTGACACATGTGACAGCAATCTTGTCCGGACAGAGTTCGAGCCACGGCTAATAGATTCAGTCAGACGGGCACATTAAAAGACAAACTGGTTGACAAGGCGACAGACAGAGAAACATATAGAGAGAAAGTGAGATAGACACCCATGATCCATGAATACACAACAGAGAGACAAACAGAAAAACAGACAGACAGACAGACAGGCAGGCAGGCAGGCAGACAGACAGACTGACAGATAAACATGCAGACAGACAAACAGACAAAGATATAGACAAAAAGACAGACAGTGAGATAGACAACACGGAGATAGACGAGGGGAACTATGCTAAACGGAGGAGCCGACAACACCCATGATCCATGAATACACAATGACAGACATGCAAATAAAGACACAACAACACTTAAGCTCGACGACGGCGAGCCAATGATAATCTGAATCCAAGACTTCCGGCTTCACCCAACCGCAGCTAGAGGTCCCCAAGCGTAGCACCACAAGCAGCCCGCACTGATTAACTTAACGCAAACTTGAACGATCAAGCGTCACAGATGTGCACACAAGAGGGTTCTCAGACTGCAGGGCCACTTCTGTGGAGCG
>LRSR01005203.1:0-28964 GCA_001579985.1 Hypsibius dujardini | reverse complement strand
GTTGATTGATTGATTGTAGGTAAACAATAGCAAACGGTGATGAACAGATAAGATCCGGGGTGGATCAAATTAACTGGTAGGGCAAAAAAGGGTCCCTTGAGATCGGGGGAATACGGTAGTTTAGGTTAAAACTGATTGACCGCAGTAATGAAAAATGGAGAAATGTAGGTGAGGTGTAATATTCCACTCATGGTGAAACATTTATGTACGTTGTGGTGCGGTTTGTCACGTGTGGTTTCCGGGAATCGCCTTGGCCTTTGCGTTGCATTGTGCGACAGCAAGGTAAGTGTTGGACGTCACTACCAGGCTGAAGGAGGGATCTACGCCGACGGTAGTACGTAGGATACTCCAGATAAGCAAACGCTGCAAACTCCTTCGACACTTGCCGCAAATTCGTGTGTGCATGCAGTTAACTTTTGAATTGTTTGGACGCACAGTCTGAAAAATCTTCGAAATCGATTTATCGGTCATATTGGTAAAATTTAATAAGCCACTTGGAAATGAGCCTCGACTTTCACCGTGAACATAGTATACGGAATACTAACTACATCGCACACGGTGTACGGTATATCGGTGGTCCCAATTCGGGTCTACAGCTCCTTTCCCGGATATTCGTCCGTACACTCATTGCCAACACGGATGTTGTCACTGGTCGATGTAAATTGAGTTTAACGAAAGACCTGCAAGATTGGGGAATGGATGGATGTCATTTCACGAATGGATGACTGGCGTTTTTTTAGAGTCCTCTAGGTGCAGCATGGTGGTGTGCGCCACCAGAAGCATTAAACTACATATACTCATTTATATAAGGGACAACCATTAGCCGTTTGCAAAGGGCTGTTGGTTGAGATGAAAAAAATATTTTGATATTTCGTAATCTATTTGGATGAAACTGCATCAGATGCTGACGCTGCTGCTGCGTCTCCCTGTACGGCGGCTCCGGCGTGTGCGTGTCCACCTTGACCGTTTCCACGTCCACCGTTGGGTCCACGTCCTCCTTGTCCATGTCCCCCGCGCCCATGTCCCTTGTGGGGTCCGCGTCCTCCCGGTCCACGACCCGGTCCGCGCGGTGGTTTCGCCTGCCCGGCCGCGTCACTTCCGGTGGTACCGTCATTCTCCGCTTGACCCATGACGGCCGCCACCAGCAGCGCCAGAATTGAAAGGATGACGAAAACGTTCATCTTTTGGAATGAGCTTGTTGGGAGACGAGGAAATGGTAATATACACGAGGGTTAGAAGAAGTAAAAAAAGTGTAAAAATGTGCAAACTGGTTGAGGTCGTGACTCCTTTATACTCTGCCGCAAAGTTCCCCCGTCATGTACACTACGAGGTACTGTACCGTACACGGTTAGTGCATTGTGCAGCATGAGGCGCATCATGCTGCTTCTTTTGAATTTTGTGCAAAGCGTCATTTTTTTGGACTCTTAACGGTCCCGGAAACTGGACAGGAAAGACTGGAAGCAGCAGCGAAGACACGAAACGTCTTGGCAGGTTGAAGTGGCGTATGGCTCTTCAGACATGGCTCTTGCATAGCTCTCCAGACGAGCTGACGATGACAACAAACCTTTAAGTAATTTTAGCAAATTCACGTAAAATATTCCTTTGGGTGCGATTTTAAAATTGGTTGATGTTTGAAGTATGAGCCAGAAAAAAAGTCTGCCACTTGGAACTTGAACTCTGCACGTGGTTCGTCAACGACACTTATAGTGGAAGTGGGAGGGATTTCCAGGGACCAGCAACAACCTTTAATTATTCCGTGAACGGGATCGTTGTCGTGTAGCGGCGCGGTTCGCATTGGAACAATCAAGTTGTCCACAATCCGAACCACACACATGTCTGCGACACAATGAATCCAGTGATCGGACATTACTGTACTGTATTTCCGCGATAGATAGCGACAGTCGTACTGGAATGGAACGTGTGCACGGGCTCTGTGCACCGTACACACAGCACAAGCGCCGCGTGGCCGATTAAACGTTCCACAGCTCGTACGCTGTCGCTATCTATCGCGGAAATACAGTACAATGTTAATGGTAACTAACCGCGTTCAACGCTGTTCTCTCGAAGACGGGAAACTACAACAAAGACCAGAAATTGGCTGAGGAACTCTGCTGGGAAGGTATTCAAGGTAGTGTGCACTTTGCACTCTTAACGAGCAAATCTTGCAGGATCTCGGCTTTTCCGCAGATTCGTGTTGGCAATTAACGCCTACGAAGAGGACCGCGTTTAATCCAGTATTACAATCTGAATTTCCCTCCATTAAAGCTCACTGCCTGGTCCTGTGCTAGAGAGACTCCCCAACGGGATAAGAATCTACGTCTGAAAGATAAAATTCGAAATTTTACACAGGAAACCTTCCTAGGGTCGCTGAATAAAATGGCCGATTTTGCTTTTTATCACGGGCTCAGTGGGTTGAGTGTTTCATTGCTTGATTGTGTTAGTGATTCATTTGAAATTCTGCCTTCCCATCAGGCAATTCGCAGACAACCAACGCCGAAGGTGCTGTCCGTCTGAGCAACATTCTCTCCGGTCCCGGGTACTAAGTGACGTTTCGGCTTCCCATTTACCATCCGGCAACCATCTTTAACAGCACCGTCTCGGCCAACGAGAAATTTTCGTTAAATTTCGGGTTTGGGTTTAGCGTTCCCGTCCTGTCTATTTTTCGTGTTGTTTTTAATGCTACCCGCACCTCACGTTCGATTATACAATTAATCTGTATGACTAATCATTTAACTGATAAAAAATACGACTATATGAGCCTCTACGACGCAAAAGGTTTCTGACCCAAAAACATTGCTTTGGATCTTTTAAATTCAATTAGCAAGAACAGGCCTCCAAGTCCAATTGTATCATATAAAAACAGCCAATGGCCTTCTCATGTTAGGAGTACCGACTAACCCCAAAGAGGTCAGAGCTCAGTTTCTCATGTTGATAAAGAAAAATTGAGGCCCTACCGTAAATGAGACGCTGGCAATACAAACCATATGTTATGGCGTTTTTTTGTCGAAAAACGTTGCAACTGTCAATCATCATAACTTTTTATTAGTTTTCAGATAAAATATACCTTTTTGTGTTGAAATGTTTTTGCTAAGGACTTGTCTTGTGTCAGCTTCTCAATTTTAGAATTTTCAAATGAAAGTACAATTTTTTACATATGGCAAAATATTGTGCTACTAGTATGAGGAGAAGTCTGTATTTCGGCTCACCCTCCACTTGGTCGGTAAATCGGCTCACTCATGGGTTTCTTTTTGATGACAGGTGCTTGATTGTGTGATTGTCAAAAGTGCTATAGCATAATAGGATATAGCATAGAAAATCAAACAATCAAGCACTCGCCATCAAAGAGAAACCCATGAGTGAGCCGATTTATCGACCAACTGGAGGGTGAGCCGAAATACAAACTTCTCCTCATACTCTTCCGTATGGGTCTCATACATCATGGGTATTGGGATATAATTAAATCTCTCAAGATTGATCCCATCACCGTCTGCGGTAACGCGATCCACATAACCAACTTAATTCGCCAGCAACCAATCAGAAGGAATCAAGTCAAAATATTCCGTCGACCAAAAATGACCGCCACCCCTACAATCACCCCAATGGCAATGACAGCAATAATCAACCACAGCACTATAAAACCGCCGCTGCAACACACCGTTCCGCATTTCTCCTTCGGTTCGGGTGAGTAATTGGCCAACACGGAAATCGGTCCGTGGACCACCGAGCCACCACCACCACCCACAGGGAACAACGGCGGAGGCAGCATACTGACTGGGATGAAGCCCGGCGGTCGCCACTGCGGCTCCATCGCGGTCGAACCCGGCGGGGGATACGGAAGCCGGGGGTAATTCCCCACAGCAGCGTAATCCACGAGGTCGTGCTCCATTCCGGGACAGAACTGCGACGCCACCGACAGGGTCTCCGCACGGCGCTCACTTCGCGGCGAGAGGGGGGGAATGGTCCCACCACCGACTCCGCTGACACTTCGCGGAATGTTCGGTTTTGGGAGCCGGTAGAAGGAGGTAGTCAATCCCGGTACGGCAGGTACAACTACGTTGGCTCTCCTTGCGGGAAGAGTACGGAAGCCTTCCTTGTGCGGTCCGTTTCTCGGAAAGACAGTCTTGGTGAACTTGCCCGGGGTCCCCGATGGTCCGGGATATTGCATGCAACGGATGGCACTGGCGGTTTTGAAGTAGTCCCGACTGCGGTGCGGGTTGAAGGTGGACGCGTGGAGGGGATGGTAGGCGGGGTCGCCACCGCGGAACACGGTCGTCGACTCGACGGTCTGTGCGTGAGCTTGCCGGTAGCGCCAGGCCATGGGGACACGTGACGGGCCGGGGGATGATGGGTCTTCAGACGTGGCGTTCTCCTGCTCGGACGTGGAGGAGCTGCGACTGCGGCTGTCTCGGTCACGGTCCAGGGACACGGAGTGGCTTCCACGGGTACGCAAAGAAGGGCTCTGAAAGCAGAAAGAGATTTGTTGGAGTGCGTCTGAAATCTGAATCGAAAACCCGGAACCTAACCGTAAAACTATCTCAAATTAGTTGCTTTGGCTTACCATGACTGAAGATAAGCTCTCCGAATCAAAAGATTCGAAACACCGATATGGTTCGAAACCTGTTCTGTCTCAAATTCGTATCGTAACGTGCCATATCGAGGTCTTGTCCATAACCGTAACTCGTGAATGAGAAATTTGAAACGCCCTCTTGATTTGCAAATATATTTGACTTGAGAAACTTAAAAGGACAATCAGCTACTGCATGTTCTTTATATGTAATTATATAATTATTATAATTATATATGCATCTTCCATGGGTTGGGTCGGTACTGTATCTTCAAAGGGTTCGGTCGGTACTGTATCTTCCATGGGTCGGTACCCATTTCGTTTTTTATTCTCGCTATGGCTTTGTCGTCTGTCTGCGCGTTTGTTTATTCATGGTCAGTGCGTGTCGAGTTCGTTAACATTTTTCGATTAACGAATCCTCGTTCGAAAAATCACTACTTTCGATGTCTCGCCATCTACACATGTATACACTACTATTGTATCAGATCAGATAGTTGTGTAAATAGGAGTACACTATAAAGATTTTTTCCACATGAACTTTAAGGTAATTTCCAGCATCACAATCCCGAATTGACGTCACATTTTCATAATTTCAATTAATTACTGAGAGTAATAATTCAGGAACAAATTGAAAGCAGTAACGATTATTGTGAAAATATGCTGATCAGTTTTTTTGCCAGCGCTACAAGAAAGCTAACTAGAATACTGCAGCAGTGAAACAAACCTCATAAGCAGAAATTGGGCCATCATCCACGGTCTGCGGTAAATCTCCAAACAAGTCCTCGGTTTGCGTGTGAGAATCCCTGTCAGTCATGGTGATGATGATGGCCAAAGTCTATGGCGAAAATAGAGTACATGCAGCAAGCAAGTCACGTCAGTCCGATTGATGCCACCACATTCCGGACAGATTACAGCACTACAACTGATTAACACACATGAATCGGCAATTAACAGAAATTCGTGCTAAAACCGCAAACTTGTCATTCATTCAAAGCACACGCAAATTTCCGATGCGACAAGACAGAAGAGTATCGTGAAAGTCTAGAAACAACCCAACGGATCATGCGCACGACTGTGCAGCACTCCGGATCCAGTCGACTTGCACCACTAACAACCGTCGGCAGAGAAGCAGTAACTAGGCTGACCTTGGCGGATCTTTACAGCTTCGTTCTCAAGCTCGCATTCGCACCTGTCTTGTCTTGTCTGCAGACAGACAGAACTGAGAAGAGGGCAAACACCAGGCATCTTTGCGCTACGGAGCCGGTCTGTGTGTGTCTGTGTGTGTGTGTGTGTGTGTCTGTGTGTGTGTCTGTGTGTGTGAGTGTGTGTGTGGCACATTTCTGACCGCTTGTGTGACACTCTCTCCGGTTAATGCATTATGATATCTGCCTAGAAAGCTTCTTGGGCGTCTCCGAAGCTAGTGGAGCGCGCACGTAAAGCAAAGACGGCGCCACGTGATTCCACCCGGTAGGGCCGTGCCTGCTGCATAAACTGCATCTGTTTAAACGGTTTCTCCGTTTCGTCTGTGGAAGTGGAAAGATGGTTTTTGATTATGGGTATTACATTCTTCCAAAACATACTCTACGCAAGACGGAGGCAGAAAAGTGCGAGCCGAACGTGTCGACGTAGATTGGTTCCGGGAGAATCGCGTATCGGGTACGATAATGGAATTCTGAATTCCAGATTTGGAATTCTGTATTCCAGATTTGGAATTCTGTATTCCAGATTTGGAATTCCACGCCCAAAAATACTGAATATAACTGGTGCTATGGTTGGTATATAACGCAAGAGATTTACATATACGGTATGTATAAATTATAAGAAGAGAGCAATATTGGGAAAGTGGTCACACATTTTGTGCCGTAGAGCTCAACCATCATAATGGTAATCTGTAGTGAAACAAAGAATAGAAATCACAGTGACTAACTATACCATATTAAACAGAGAAGGATCCCTCTCTGTTTACTATGACTATACTGCACTGGTACATGAGGTACTGATTAGCACTGAAAGTTGATGCCTGGTGTTACGTTAACATTGACATTTTTTCACTAATTAAGAAATTACTAACAACTCTACATAATGAAACTGCTGCTGTTGTTGTTGTGTAGTTGGTGTTGCCTGATTGTAAACCTACAGTATGACTGGTACGAGTACTATAGAAAACCAAGTAAAAGTCACGCTTCACTTCTGCCTTCTCTGACACCATTCGCAATGTTGACCACAGCGCCACCTGGAATTCTAATCCACGTTGTATTTGTTTTGGTTTGGAGTTCCTTCTTTCTCTTTCACATGATTCAAACGGTCACGTTGCTCGAACTCCTAAAATGTTCATCGAACTTGGCATACCACAATTACCATTTTTGTTGATGCGCAGGTAATTTTATCATGAAGTCCATCGAAATATATGGAGTGTGCATGTACGATCAGGATTACCGAAGAATCTGGGCACTCGGAAGACACTAGCCGCGCAATAGATCAATCAACCGAAGAAACAGCGCACCAAGCGAAGAGGAATCAATCAAGCCATAAACTCATCAATCAACTCATTAAGCGAGAACTAAACTATTCCGTCAGCTGTTCTCGTAATTTTACTCCTTTTTTCTCAGGAATCTTCTCTCTCATAAATCCATCGAAGTTCTGCTGCAAACGTCGCTTAAGAACAACACAATCTGATGCAGAGAAAGCAGCGGCAGGATTTTGGACGACACGATTAAGGCAAGTGGAAGATCAGCTGATTCCGCCTCCTCTGTGAGTGGCGATTCCACACCTCACGCCTTTCAATCCAACCGAATTCCGTGGGACAGAACTTTTGAAAAATGCAGTCGTCGGAGACTTCCACCGGGGCACCATCGAGGCCAGTGGCCGTTCCTACGAGCTTGAAAATTCCAGACGCCATCAAGATCACCGATCCCGATGCGGCCGATGATTTTGTCCTTCCCGTGGCTACCATACGGCCGGAAACGTCGAAAGAGCGACTGATTCCCGATGCGGGGGCCGCGGTGCCGTTGCAGTTTACCGCGGAGAAGTTGAGCGGTTGGCTGACGCGCCATAAGAAGACGCTCGGAATGAAGACCTCCGATCGGAAGTGGTACGAGTTCGTCGACGATCGCTGCAAACTGTTCGTCTTTCAAGGGCCGGATGAACCAGTGCCGCAGGAGTCGATCGACATCGGTCGGGCGGCCATCGTTGTGGATCCAGAGTTTTCCGAGAAGCCAGGGGTGTTCGCTTTAAGGTAAACATTAAGTTCAACCAGTTGATTGAGCGATTGATTTGAGCGAGTGACATATGAGGAAGGGGTCCTGGAATGGGCCACTTGACTTGCCCGTTGAAGCATGGTGTTCAACCAGTTGATTGAGCGATCGATTTGCAGTGATAAATGAGGAAGGGGTCCTGGAATGGGCCACTTGACTTGCCCGTTGAAGCATGGTGTTCAACCAGTTGATTGAGCGATTGATTTGAGCGAGTGATATATGAGGAAGGGGTCCTGGAATGGGCCACCCTGGAATCAGAACTTCTGCATAGGTTTGGGCTATTATCAAGATTCTAAACGATAGAGAATAATCGATAACCTTGGTGAAACGTGTATGAGATATAAAGAAAGGTTGTGGGAAAATATTTAAAAACTAAATAATTTGATGGTTGGAAAAGCTCACTATAGAGGTCGCTGACTATGCAGTGAGTCATCAGTTTTCGATTAGTCTGCGACAGAGCGCCCCCTGCCACCCGGTGGCCCATTTCAGAACCCTTTCCTCATAGTTGAAGGTTTTTTCTCCTCTATTGATTGATCCTGAAGATTGCGAAGTTGGTCTAGTGATATAGCAAGTGATTGATTGGTTGTTTAACTTTAACCGTTTTTAATTGTGGTGTTCCATTTGCAGCATTGACAACCAGACCATCGTATTGGAGGCGTTCTCATCCGACGAAATGAGGCGCTGGATACAGGAGCTTCAGAAACGACGGGAACTCTTCTTAAAAATTCGCTCTGTGGACACACTGACTCGAGGGCACACGTATTCGCGGGTGAACAGTTCGAATGCCAGTAGTAGCCCTGCTGCCGTGGAAGAGGTACTAGTTCGTTATTCCCTTGAGGAGTGGCATGATAGTCCTTTTTTGCTTCGCCAGAATCGTTCCACGTCGGCTGAATACGACTTTTGCGCTCAACCTGACGAACCCACTGGATTGGGTTCCGGGGACACATCAGCCTCCGGTGTGCTGGTCAGTTTTGACGATATCCTATACCGCACAACTAAAGCTCCACTCTACCGCCCCGATCAAGACGGTATGACTTCCCCGCTGTGGTCTTGGACTCTTTTTTATAAGCATAGTTGCTTTTTGTTTTTAAGGTGAAAATTCGGCCGGTTTGGATATTCCTAGTCAACATCACGGAAGGAACCAACCTTCGCCAACGGCAAAAAGATCCGAGAATAAGCCGATGCAGGCTTTTCGCCAAATGTTCGGTCCGAATAAGGTCGAAAAGGTCGACGTTAAACACGAGAAGGCACTCGAGGTTAGTCCGAATAAGGTCGAATAGGTCGAGTTAAACACGAGAAGGCACTCGAGGTTAGTATGAGTGCTCTTAAAGATTGGTTCGATGCACTAACTACGGTTGAATTGCCTAGGACCGCTTGATAGTGCTGCAGGACGAGTTGCTGTTGGCAAGAGATGAGCTGACAGCGCAGAAGGAAATTGTCACAGTTTTGCGTCGACAGCTGGATTTCACCACAAAGGAGAAAGAAGCGCTGTAGGTTGTTCTTTTTTTGGTATTCCTCCGGTTCGGTGCGGTTATATCTCGTAATAGCAAATCTGTTCAGGCGTACATTGGTCGGAAGTACGGATAAGGAGGCAGCACAGATGCAAATCCTGCGAGATCGCTGCCGGCTGATTCTGGAACTGGAGGAAGCACTGCAGAATTCACGGTCGGAAAAAGATACGTTGGTCCAACGCAGCGAGTATGTTTATTGAGCCATCACCTCCTCCCGGTTAGGATATTGTACAAATTGCTTCTTCTTTACTGATAGAATTCTGAAAAATGAGTTGCTTGAAATGGCGCGTCAATCGGCGAAGCTGCGAGAAAACCTGCGAAACAAGGAAAATGCGATTGTGCTCTTGACCGAGCAGGTGACCAAGCAGGAGCTGTCCGGCCCTCGGCCCGTACGGAATGGCTCACAGCGGTCGCTGCCAGACACGGAGGATCAAGTGCAGAAAATGAGGGTTAGTCTGGCACTCTCTTGGGTGTACTGTAATCCCATCTTGGTGACAATTTTGTCGTTGGTGGCAGGATATTCTGGAGGCATATAAGGAGAAATTGGCTTTCCTCAATGAAGAAATTGTCAGTCAAAATAATCTTCGGACCGAAATGGCGGGACGGGAGGAAGTTCTACTTGGAATGATCACGGACTGGGAGGCAAAACATGCTCGGTTGGAGAGCCGATTACTTTACAGCTTAAAAGATATGGCTTCGGGAAAAGTCAAATCTATACGTAAGAAAAAGGAAATTTGTGCGTTTCTCTGTCTGTCTGTGTCTGTCTGTCTGTCTGTCTGTCTGTCTGTCTGTCTGTCTGTCTGTTTGTCTGCCTGTCGGTCGGTCTGTCCGTGTGTTTGCATGTTTATCTGCATCCCTGCTTGTCATTGTGACTGGCTCTATGGATGTCGTATCTGCCTGATTGTCAGTGCCTGCCTGTCTGTTGGTCTACCTACAGTACATCATTGTTTGCTCACTTGTCTGCTGATAATGCGTATATGTTTTCCTTCAGGCACCACACGCTCCCTGGTGCCGAAAATAGAATGTTTCATTGCAGTTGGAAGCCCTGAAGACGAAGTTTCTCGAATTCGACAACGTATTCTGGATGAAGCATTGGGTGGATCGGAAGCAGATGCACAGTACGCCCCCACTGCTTGATTGCTTGGCATGTCTGTTTTACTCTTGCTCACGATGTTTTCGGATTTCAGTGTTAAGGCAGTGACTGAATGCGATCGTTACGGCTTCTTTGTTAGCCGGCTCCACTACACCAATGAAGAGTACCTGGAGCGAAAAGCGCTGGAAGCCGAGCGAAGACAGCGACTCGTGAACCTGCGCAAGGTATGCCGATGTTGCTCGCCGGAGAGAAGTTATGAAGAATGCTCGGACTCCGTAAGAAATGTGAAATGAGTGCTCCCTTAAGGATCCCTCGTCCGCGGATCTATCTGCCAAATGGGATAGTTTTCTGACAAAGCAGACTCGTCTGCTGCAAAAGAGCGAAGAATTGAAAAGTACGTGTTAACAGCGTCGAATGCACATGCTGGCGGATGTTTTTGTAACGTGATCTTGATCTCATTTATTTGCAGATTTGATGCGGATCGGATGCCCGGATGGACATCGGGGAAGAGTGTGGAAAAGCTGCGTCGGTACGATTGCGCTTCATGTTAATAACATGTTGTTTTGCGGTTTAGGTAATGATACTTCTTGAAAATTAGAATGGAGAGTGTCAGCAATCAAAACTGTCAAAGGCGTTGGGTACTATCAGTCTCTTGTGAAAGATACAGCAAAGCCGTTAGCATCTTCTGCGGCCAAGCAGGTAACAGCCGGAAAAGCCGAGATGAAATTTCAGTGCACAGAAAAACAGACAGACAGGTGGATCAGATAGACAGAGAGACAGACAGAGAGACAGAGAGACAGACAGACAGACAGACAGACAGACAGACAGACAGAGAGACAGACAGAGAGACAGAGACAGACAGAGACAGACAGAGAGACAGAGAGACAGACAGAGAGACAGAGAGACAGACAGAGAGACAGAGAGACAGACAGAGAGACAGAGAGACAGACAGACAGACATCAGGCTACAGATAGGAATTCAAAATAGGAGAACAACATTGACGTTTTAACGAGGTTTTAGTACGTTCAGTAAGTACTGATCTCATCAAATTATTTTGCCTGCAGATAAAAATTGATCTTTGCCGGACATTGCCGAACAACGTTCACTTCATGAACATGGAGAGCGATATGATACCCAGGCTTGAAGAAGTTCTTTTGGCATTTAGTCGGCACAATCCAGCCGTAGCATACTGTCAGGTTGGTTTGTGGATTAAGCTCTGCAATTGATTGCTGAATTGGAACTATTTTTTACAGGGCATGAATCGGCTGGTTGCAGTAGCTTTGTTATTCCTGAACGAGGAGGACGCCTTTTGGTGTCTGGTTGCTATCGTGGAGTACCTTCTTCCGGGTTACTTTACCATCAACATGATTGAAGCTCAGACTGACCAAGTGAGGCTACCCAGTGTCCATTATTCCATCTGGGCCACATTTGTAAATTATGGGTGAATTATGAGTTAATTCACATTTGTTGCAGCGCATATTCCGGGATCTGTTCGCGACCAAATTGCCGGAGCTCTTTTCGCACCTCTCGCAGCAGCTCGATCCCACCCTGTACTCGTTCAACTGGTTTCTGACTGTCTTTGTGGATAACATGCATCCGGACATCTTCTTACCGATATGGTAAAAGCACTTTTAATTTGCCGCTCTCAAGGCACTCTGATATCCCTGCATTGTTGTATTGTTCCCTGCATTGTTGTATTGTTCTGTAGGGATGCGTTTTTGGTGGAGGGGAAAAAAGTATGCCTGGATGCGATCTTGACGTTTGGCATATTGAGTGAAGGTAAACTAATCGCATGCGTGGTGGCTTAGGTGCTCTTCCGGTTCAGTCTGGCGATGTTTAAGTACTTTGAGGATGTACTCATGGAAATAACGGATCAGAACCTGGCTAATAAGCTTCTGCGGAACCTCGGTGATCGCGTCACTGACCTTCGAAAACTTCAAGCTGTAAGAATTGCATTACTCTACTCAGTTACAGTACCGTACACACATGGCCACAATTTTGGTGGCAGAGTTCGAGCCATCTGGGTGGTCTGAGTTTGAGCTACTCTTGGCTAGAACTTGCCACTGCTTTCTCCTGGTCTTTGACTTAATTCCCGACTCAACGGAAAAATTGATTGAGCAAGCTGCTCTAAATTGCGCCAAAATAAACAAGTTCAATCAATCGATCAATTGAGTGAGGCTGCTTGGTCAGCTGCGGTCAAGAGCGCGTGCGCGCGGTGACTTAATTCGGCTCGAACTCGGACCACCCTTTTTGGCTTAAATTCTGCCACCAAAAATTGTGGCCACGTGTGTGTACCCGCACGATCTACCGGTATTGTAAATTAATTTTTACCTTGTTTTCACTTCAGATTGCGTTTGAAACTCTAAATCCATTCCCGATGAAACTTGTTAAGGCCCGGCGCGCCGTTCACTTACCCGAGATTATGGTAAACTTTTGCGCTGCAGATGAGCGTTGCTGGTCAGTCGATTGACCGTGCCGTTTTTGTCTTTAAAGGCGGAAATGCAACAATTGGAGAAGCTACGCGCCTCCGTCTCCCAAAGCCATTCCAATAGTAATAACCAAGAGGAGGACGATCTTTGATATATTATTTCAATCCGCTAACTACTCTGCACCGAAAGTTCTGTGATTTTTGCACGGTTTTTAACATTTTTAGTTTTTTTTTTATTATCTCATCGTTAAGAGTTATTAACTTCACTTCAAAATTGTGAACTGCAGTTTAATTTTAACACGACAGGACTCTCGTGTGTCTGTATAAGAACAAAATGACGGCTCGCTTGCAAGAATTTACAGATAACACAAGAGAAACCAACTGAAAGGAACTGAAAGGAACTGTATACTACGTAATTAGTGGCTATTGTGGAAGATCATTGAAAACATAAGACGCACGTTATCAGAAAAATAAAACTAGTCTAGAAAAGAAGGGAAGTCTAACTGAAAAACTTGTCATCACACCGCAATCGTACGATTCCCCGACCAACTTAATCAATCACTGTCGCTGCCTGAGCAGCCTTTTTCTTTACCGGCGGCTCCGCAGTTCCCCATTTGAGATTCAGCCGAGCCCGTAGCAATGCACTCCTGATCATTCTTTTCCAGTTGTCCCACGTCTTCTTCTTTTGCGCGTCCTTCTCTTCCTTCTCAATCTCAAACTACAATGCAGAACAGGCGCTGTCAAAAATCACATTTTCTATCGCTGTGTAGGGCTCATTACCTGTTGGCTATTCCACGCATCCAAGAGGGTTTCTTCGAATTCCGCACACACAATCCAACCGTCCCGCATCGGGTGGCACCATCCACTTGAGAAATCCCAGCCCGTCATGGCAGCCGCACAATCAATACCGAGCTGCTTGGCTACTTTATGGATGTTCTTGATGGGAATATGGACGCAGCCGACGGGAAGCATCGAGGGTTGGAACATGTCAACGTTGCCGTACTCGTTTCTAGGAACGATGCCCTAAAGAAAAAAACCGTTCGTGACAGTGGAGTTGACAGAAATAAATTTAATCGTTGACAGACAGACAGACAGACAGACAGACAGACAGACAGACAGATACATAGACAGAGGTAGGTAGACAGACAGAGAGACAAATACACACACATACAGACAGAGACAGGGAAACAGAAAGACAGACAAAAAGGGCAAGATGGGCAGTGAGACAAACAAACAAAATATATATACAGAAGCGAGAAGAACAAAAATTCAAAAAACAAAATGGACACACGTTTTGCGCAACTGGCGGGATAAAATCTTCAGTCTGCCAGCGCCCATACAATCCGGACATTTCATCCTTCGGTGGCAACCGATTCGCAACCGCATTCAGCGAATCGCTGTTCCCGCGACCCTTTCGCTTCGGCACAGCCCGTTTCATCCGTTTCACCTCCTTATACGGCTGCTCAGATGGCTTGATCACTCGGGCCTCTTTCAGCCAGTTTTCTTTGGTATGGAGGAGATGCACTAACTCCCGCAGATAGTAATTCTCGCCTTTGACATTACCCACTGGCAGTGGATTCGGTGGATACAGTGCTTCATACTTAAGTAAATGACGCTCCAGGACGTAAAGCGGATGTCCTTTGAACTCCTGCACCGACGCCGGTAAAGGCCGCTGCATCAAGACCTCCCGAATCTGAAAGTCCTCCTCAGCGTTCCGGATGATATCACGAGGTGCAAAAAGTTTCAGAGTCTCAGTCCACCACTTAGGATCCACCTGTAGCTTTCGGTTTGCCGTCAACCACGCCTTGGCAAATTTGGCTGTGACGTCTTTGGCAGACCGGACGTCACCGAAAGCCACCACATACTGCAGGGGCTGGGAGGCTGACAGTTCGCAGACATCCAAACTGCCAACCTCACCGTTGGTACACTTTACAGGTACAAAGGCTTTCTCAACATCGCAATACACGTCGAGCCAGTAGTCGATACCGAGAGCGGATGAGCGGACGGCTTCTTCGGCGAATGGTACATTTTTAGGCGAGGGAGTGGTAATGCTCCGCTTCGGCCTGCGTTGCCCAGAATCACCAGCGGACGCAGCGCTAAAACACAAATTAATTCATGCGCTTACCCGGTCCAAGGAGGAGAAAAGAGAGCAAACAGACAGACACATAGTAAGCCAGACTGCTAAACAAAGAGAAACAGACAGGCAGCCTGACAGTAAACGGTCAGCTGGACAGACTGAGAGCGAAACAGGCAGACAGACAGATAAACAGGCCTAATTAAACGATGAACAAACAGGCAGCCAGTAAGACAACAGGTCGACAGACAAAGAGTTATGCATTCATTGATCCAGACATACAGACAGACAGACATCATCAAAGGTTTCCGTTCAACGGAGTGACTCGAAACAAACCTTTTGAGGATACTCTTTCCCCGCTTCAACTTCACTTTCGAATCTGAATACAAGTCATCGTCGGAACTGATGACTACTTTCGGCAATGAGTCACCAGACTTCTTCCCAAATTGCGACTCCGGTCCTCTTCCCTCTTCACTTGAGCTATCTGAGCTGTCGTCATCAGTCGATTCCTTCCGTTTTCGCTTCGGCTTCGCTTTCTTCAGTTTAGTCGAAGCTGCTTTGCCGCCCTTCCCTTTTGCGAAATAAGGCGACGGCTTGCCACGGCCTTTCAATAAGACGGACTTGGGAATCGTCACTTCCTTCACCGGTACCGGCTGCATGCTGTAGATCAAACGGACATCCAATCCCAAACTCCGTAACATCAACACCATCACCAGAGCCAAGTTGAAGTTCGAGGAGCACGACTTCCTTGTCAAGGACTTCAACACGTTGACACTGAAGACGCCGTCAGCCTCCTTAACTGGAAAGGAACGTCTCACCGAGGCGACGAGCGCTCGAAGCTTCCGCGCATCCAATTGGAGCACATGCGACTGATCAAACACTCTGTCCAAGGTCGGTTTGTCCCAGCAGGACAGCGCCAGCGACAGAACATGAGGGTTCCGGCAGACGACGTCGTTCAGATAAAACCCCCTCGCAAGACCACATAGCAGATGGACCTTGTGAATGTCTGTTTGGATTTCCTTCTGTCGCTTTTTCAGCTGGAACAGAAGACGCTTCTGCATATCGACTTGTTTGTTCTTCGGTTTCCCTGTACCGGAGAGGTCGACGGTGATTTCGACGGCACGGGACGTAGACGGACCGGACTGGTTGTCATCGTTCTCGTCATCACTGGGAAGTTTGGCCTCTTCCACGGCTTCCCAGCTTTCGGAATCATCGCTGTCATCGTCGTTGTCTGACTTAGGCGGCGGCGCTGAACTGGCAAATTTGTTGCGAAGTTTTGCGGCCAATGACGTTGAGGAGTCGGACGATGAAGTCGGTTCCGGCTGTGGATCTATAGCGAAAGCGTTGTTGAGCAACAAAACATGACATGATAATGATAAACAACGCAACTCATTACCGTCGTGTCAATCAATCAATCAATCAAATTAGTCAATCAATCGAAGAGTCAAATGAATAACGCGATATCACAACAGTCCAATCAACCACAGGCTTAAAAGGAATAACATGGCAGCACAACAGTCCAATTCACCAATCAACGACAGACTTAAAATGAATAACGTAGTAGCACAACAATCAACAATCAAGCCAACTTTTCGTGTAAGTACTTGTGTGACGCAAAATTATTGATGTGTTATTGATTACTGAGATACTTACTCTTTTTCTGGACAGGTCGACGCTGTGCATCAGTTTTCTTCGCGATTTTTCCAGCGCCGCGAGGCTTTTCTCTAATTCCCGGCTTAATTGGCGGACCACGAAGAGATGAAGGTGCTGTAGTGCGCATTGATGGTTTTTTCTTCCGTTCGGTATCCGAAGCTTCAGCATCCGATGCAAATCCATTGGCCAATAAGCGGCGTGGTCCATTTCGCTTGGGGCGGATACCAGCGGGCGCAGTGCGGGGCTTCTTCGGAGCACGGACGCCGGCGGCGGCGTCGGAGACGTCTTCCACTTCCGGCTTGCGTTTTCGGGTCAGCGTAGCCTTCTCCGGATCCACCCGGGCGCGAAGAACACGCATGCTAGTTGAAGGCGTCAGTTCGCCATTGCCCGAGCGCGCTACACTGCCTGAAACTCGCTGAAAGGAAAATTTGTTCGAAATCAAAACGCATTTCAAACGTTTATAGCATTACAATAAATCAATCAATCGGCTGGCTGATTACCACATAATGATTACCGGTAGTTCTTTTCGCGGCATCTGATTGAAGAAGTCGTGTAGTTATGGATGATGACATCCAAGCATGTTCTGTTAGAAGATGTGAGAGAATGATGAATGATGAATTCTAATAAAAAATTGTTAGCTGGCTGGCCTCGCGGGAGCCTGGGAAAATGGTCAGGTACATGGGAAAATTGCAGGAAAAATTAATTCGCTGAGCGAAATTACCTCTGAAAACTGAAATATCGTCGAATCTCACTCTTTCTCACCCTAAAAAGTAAACAGAGAAGGCAAAGGCAGAACGGGAACAAACAATTGTCACAACAGGCGAAAGATTAATTTGTTTAATAACAGAGGAAACTTTCTCGCGAAAAATGAAACGGTTCCCATGAAGGAACAACTTCGATGAATGATTCAGTGGAGGAACAGTGGGAAAAGTGAGAGAACACGGTACAGTAGTGAGAGAGTACCAACGAAGAGTAAAAGAACAAGCGGAATAGCCAAGTAGTAAAGGAACGCTCTGCAATTGTTAAGGAACAAATATGAATTGTGAAAGAACAAGGCTGCGAAGGAACCGATTAGCTTCTTCTTTCACTGTCACTGTGGAGATTTTTTTATCGCTGCTCGCATTGAAATTTCTAACCTCTTAAAGTTCTCACTGCATTTTTGTTTTACCAAGGCGAAAATGGCAGCTCCAGCTCGCACCAATCCGAGTGACTTTCTGAAGGAACTGTCCGGCCGGCCGGTCGTCGTCAAACTCAACTCTGGCGTCGACTATCGCGGCCTGCTGTCCTGCCTGGACGGCTACATGAACATCGCGCTCGAGCAGACGGAAGAGTATGTCAACGGACAGCTCAAGAAGAAGTACGGGGACGCGTTTATTCGCGGGAACAACGTCCTCTACATCAGCGGATCCAAGACAAAGAAATGATGCACGGTGGTGGGTAGTTGATTGATCGATTGAAGGCTTCATCCGACTTTCATATAACATAGTTGGTCAGCTGATTGATTGGTTGATTGGCGGACCTTTCCCCATTCACCAAAGTAGAAAATTGGTGAATGATCTCTTTTTTGATTTCTTCTGTTGGCCGGCGGCGTCGCTGAGCAGTCATCCATTGCTGAATGTAATGTTGCCTCCGTTTAGATGAATTTTTTTCGTGTCGGGACTGGAATTGGTAATATGGAACATTTTTTATGCAACACAATATGTAAAAGTCTTCTTGACTGGTTCCGGGATTTTTTCTCGTGGGTTATATTTCGAAAAGGGTACTAGATTAATTTCAGTTTTTGCGAATTAAAGCTAAGCGGAGAGTGAAAACGATTGAAGCGGCGTTGTCTTATCACTCAACGTCGGTCATCTCAATCAATCAATCGACTGGCCGGTCAAACTTCGCAGTTTAACTCGTTGGAATCAGTTTTATAAAACGCCCAATCAATGCGCGCTCTTCCCTGGCAAGTAACTAATTCACTTTTCATTTTCGAAAAGCAAAGGATGATACGTTTGAAAAATATTCAGCCACGAGCAGAACTTAACTAGTGGAGCGCTCTTGCTTTGTAATTTTAACGGACGCGCTCAAACATAATCAATCAAGCAAGCAAGCAAATTTAAGAGAGATGAATTAAGTTTACCTCAGGTAGGGAAACTTCGTTTAAAAGGAATCCTTGAGTTCGTTCACTGTAAACGACAGCTGGCATAATGGCAAATGAAGTAAAAAAATGTGGTTTACGTCGAGCCGTGCAGGAAAATTCGTCCCTGAAACCCTGCAGAAGAAGGTCGCGGAAACTTGGCGCCAGTCAATCCATCAATCAAGCAGAGCTTCACACAATCACACCAGTATTTGCCGCAATGCCAGCTGACGATCCATTATCTATTTTTGTTCAGCTCACCAAAGATCCGTTTATTTGAAGGCCATACTGGGTAGTAGTAGGGCAGTCTTCAGGGTGAACCGTCAATCTTCCGAAGTGACCGGTAAACTTTCAAAATGACCGTCGGTCTTCGGGCTAAACCGTCAACCCTTCAAAGTAACCGCCCTGCCAATGTTTTGGATTGACCTTCGCTTTTCCGGGTGTAACGTCAACCTTTCGGAATCGCCTTTAACCTTCAGGACTGACTAGTGACCTTCCGGACTGCCCCTGACCGTCAGTCTTCCAAACTGACTGGCAACTTTCCGGACTGACCATCAGTCCTCAGATTGAACCGTCAACGTTCCGGAGTGACCGGCAAACTTTCGAGCTGACCGTCGGTCATTCGGGTCCACAGTCAACTATCCAGAGTACCCGGTAGCTTTGTGGACAGACCGTCGATTTTCCAAATATACCGTGATTCATCCGTCAACCATACGCACTGACTGTTTGTTTGGACTAACCGTCAGTTTTCCGTCAAACCGTCATTCCACGCTTTTCGGTTTCTAGCTGTTTGTTTGGTACGGCTCACCTTTCTTTAGTTTTAAATGTTTCTAAAAAGACGGGCTTTTTTAGGGGCGTCCCTAAAAAAAACAATAACGTGTGGCTCAGAATGAACCGCAGTCTGACCTACTCCTACTCGTACTGTCTTTACTTTGTATACTCTGTATATTGAATGATTGATCTGTGTCGTTGCAGTCCAATGACCAAAATGCTGTTGATGCAGTTGTTCTGTCGAATCCCACCTAAAATGTAGAGTGACCATTCATCCCAGCAGCGTACAGCAAGAATGACGGAAACAATCGGCTGGGGAGACGGAAAGCACAATGCAGTCAGAGACGGAGAGATACACTGGAGATACCGCTAGACAGACGGAGGGCAGAAGATTCACAGAAGCTGCAAGTTTGTAGGAAGCGGGGAGCCAGACGATCAAACATGCGGCTGAAAATGATGAGACAAAGACTCGATTAACGGACGGAAAGAGAAAAGAAAAAGACGGACAGTCGAAAATCGACACGGAGAGCTTGATGGACGACACACGAATTGCGAAACGGGAAATGCGAAGAGACTAAGCGCCATCCGAGCGACCTATACCCGAAGAGAAAACCGGCAAGCCAGACGGACTACTTGACGGAAGCATGGATAGAGGAAATCACGGAGCCACTGGATACGACAGAAAATGAAGAGTATAGATAGATAACCAGAAGATAGAAGAACACGAATACTTCGGTCCAGATAAGAGGGAAAAATTAGATGGTCAGAAGAACCGTCAAACGCAGGAACGGTGACGACGAGCCCGTCAAATGGTTAAAAAGCAAAAGTAAATCTGACGCACAGCTAAACGGCCGGACGGACAACCGTCTCCACATGACATGCCGATGATTAAGTACGACCTCTGTTCCTCAATCATAAGTTACCGTATTTACCGCTAGTACTCCTGGTGCTTTTATTTAGCTTTCATACCAGTAGGTGGAATTTCAGATTTATATCAGCGCATGGCCAAATTTAAATTGTCAAAAGAATAGGCCAGGAACACGAACAACGCCAAAGCTCGAGCAGGGAAATATTACGGCACTAAAATAGCCGTGCGTCCGTGACCAGGCTGCGCGACTACAAGGTTATCCTTTATTGTGTATGTTCTGCCGTTTCCGTTCGTTCGAGCTTCGAGCTTCGAGAGCGGACGGGCCGTCAACGTTAAGGGCCATTAAAATTTATTGTCCACGCAAAAACAGATAAATCCGGCACGTACAAGCCATGATTCACGGTGGGTACTTCTCCGAGTGCCTTTTGAGTTATGACTTTCCAAAAGCGCGAGACTCCGTTTATACCAGCGAGATGACTTGAAAGATGGTTCCGCTTCGCAAAACTCCATCACAAATATATCTGAATAGAAAGACCCTTACTGACCACTTCATGTTCATAGAATTTCAACCTTGACAGATAGAAGGTCTTCCATCGAATGAGGTTGATTTTCGGGAGAACCCTTTTCGAGCGACGGCGAATAGATAACGGCCGGCTCTCACGACTTGAGAGCAGAGCAGTGACGCAGGTTTGACAACTCTTGCTGTGTTTGCAATCGTACCCCCTGTGATCCAACCCCTTCACGATAAATTACCTTTTGTGTGTAGTCCGCGAATACACGTTTCGCGGTTTGTGGATTGTGACTCGTTTCAGGCGCCCAAGTCCCGCCTGCCCCAATCTCGCAAACCAGTAGTTAAACCCTCATACAGAGTATAGACAGTCAGTCAATCTATTTCAGCCGGTACCGAGCCAATAGTCGGCGAGGGATCATCATTATTATTGGCCAAGAAATATATATATATATATTTATACGTGTGTGTGTGTGTGGTGTGCGTGATTAATAACAGCGTTTTGCTTGCCCGGTTGTTTACTAGCAGCGCCGCACTCTTGTCTGTCTGTCGTCTGCTCACCTCACCTCCGCACCCGCCATCGCGATCGCGCAAGAGTGCTGAAGCTTCTTTCAGCTTTAATCGAAACAAATTGTCCATCTTCCGCTCTCTGCAAAGCGAGTTGTTTCCGCTCCGGGCCCCGGCAGTGGTAATTCGACGGTGTTGACCGCTGGCTTGAAGGAACGACCGTCTCTCGCTCTCTCTCTCTCTGTATAGTATGCTGGGGGATGTGTGTGTGTGTGTGTGTGTATGAGTGCTCGAAATATAACTCGGTCGGAGTGGATTCTCTCATGTGTTCGCGCGCTTTTAAAAGCATCGACCGGAAGCCGGCTGCCACACTGATTCGGATTCAGTAGTCAATCTCGCGGACGGAAGAGATCAAGCTGTGGTCAGCTACTGGCATTTTTGTTTGCTCCTCTCTCCCTCTCTCTCTTGTTGACTCCCAATTTTGGCCATTGATGTGTGCCATATGTCGGTCTGCTGTGATGCGAATCATTATAATCGGATTAACAACATTCTGCTGATCCCGCGCCGTTTGGACTCTTATCGATAAGTGGTCCACAAAATCTTTTGCGTACGGGAAATATTATATTTTCGCAATCGGGGGTTGCATTCTTCGGAGATTACTCATATTTGTGGGCCCACCCTATGTTCTGTCGTTAAGCGCGACACGGTCCCCTTGCCAAGTAAGACTAAACGGGTGATTGCTCATGGGCGATACCTCGTCCTCAAGCTTTTATATCGCTATGACTAACAAGGTCTAAACATACTTTTTTTCACCGACTTTTCCTACCGGTAACCAATTATTAAATAATTCCCCTCGCTGCTCTGCAAGTGTACTTTTTTACATGAAATAAATTTTCTTACCCAGTCCGTCCCCAAGTGGAAAACTGTAAGTGTTTTAAGGATAGTAGATTACAAAAATTTAAATTATGTTTCTTTTGCGGTAATTGATAGGATTGTTAAAAAAGTTAAAATTACGGACTTTGTTCGCCGTATTTTCTGCTAACAATTAATTAGGAACACTTCTTGTTCTGCGTGTATATTTCTTTACTCGAAATAAATTTCAAGACCAAATCCGTCCCCAAGAGTAGCAATCTTTAAGCACTGTGAATACAGTAGATTAAAAAGGTTACACTATTATTTATTTTCGCAGTAATCGATAAGATTATTAATTATAATCATTCATGGTTAGTTTGATCGATAACGCTACCTTTCTTTCGGGCGTTTGAACAGCACGTAGTAACAACTTTTTCATACATCACGTCTGCGTCTGTGTCTGTGTCTGTGTCTGTATCTGTGTCTATGTCTATGTCTGTGTCTGTGTCTGTGTCTGTGTCTATGTCTGGGTCTGTATCTGTACCTGTGTCTGTGTCTGTGTCTGTGTCTGTGTCTGTGTCTGTGTCTGTGTCTGTGTCTGTGTCTGTATCTGTGTCTGTGTAAATGAACGCCCTTGGGTCCTGGCTATACGCGTGTCTTCTCACTTTTTTTACACTTTTTATCAAGGCTCAGAAGGTTTGTTAAACAGGCTGCTTTTTCAGTAAAGATTACTAGCTTGCGGCGTTGCTAAAAACTCAACAATTTCTTTCATTTTGATGCTCGTCTTTTTATCAGTATTTTTTTGCAGTTTCCAACTGTCTTGTGTGCCCACTGTGTCTTATCCCACGTTTGGCTCAAGATGTTGACCGAATCCTGCATTCCCACAATGTCATAGCCGGCAACTGTTGCGCATCCATCAAGTGACACTTGCGAAACGGATAACAAGAGCATACAACACGCGAGGAAGAGACCGGGAGCGGGATCTCGTTTTCCGAACATCCTACAGAAGTAAGTGATGACCAATACTCGAAACGACACAAGTGTATGCGCATTCCACGGTCCAATAATTTACTGTACGTTCCGCTTCTGTTGCTCACCGCGAAAGCGTGCGCGGACACAAGCAGCGGCAAAAAGTCATTGATCTCCAATTGATTTTCTTTTTTGTGTCTGAAAATATAGAAATGTTGCTGCCAACGTTGCATGACTTAACCACAGTGCGAAATTCACTGAACGGAAAAAAATGCCCTCTAAAAATAATATTAGGAATTCTCAGGTGATATACTTCTCTCTCTCTCATTCTCTCTCTCTCTCATTCTTTTCATTCAATTAAATTTGACGGTGGCATTTGCTTTACGACAAAACTGCCCCGCCCGAATGGACTTTCTCATTTTTCACGTTAAACCGCGTCACTCCGCTCTTATTATAAATTGAATTCCCTGACCTAAAAAGCCTGTTTTTTCCTCCTCGCACTCGCGCTCCTCTCATTCCTTGGGTAAACTTGTGGTGGTCTCAATTGCTAGAATAAACAGTCCGTGCCGGTTCCGTCTAGCGCGCTTACTATGCGTCTCGTCATCAGCAAGAAACTCCACGGCGAATCGACTTCCCTTTCATCCGGCCGTTTTTTTCTTCATCCGCGCTGCTCTTTATCATTTTGCAACTGCAGGTTGCAAGAAAGAAAGCGTCTGTCTCGGTGTGTTTGGGCGATATATATTGAATGGCTTCTTTTGTATCGCACCGTCATGAAAGGCGGGCTAAATTATTATTTTCCGCAAGAGTCAGAGTGTCTGTCTCTCGGACAAAAAAGGCGCGCTCTGCACGCATGCACCACGAATTGATTGAATAGGATCGAGTGAGTGAATGAGTGCCTGCTGTGCCTGGAGCTAGCTCCTTTACCTTTTGCGTGGGGGGGATGTAAATGGGCCGCGACGGTCGGTTCGTATAGCCAGGGCAGGCAGGGCAGGCAGGGCAGGCAGGGCAGGTAGGTATGAGCAAATATGAACTTTGTATTCGATCACACACAAATAAATACACACAGACAATTCATCTCTACGGCGATTTTTAACGGCACAGATATAATGTTGCTGCCTCGCTGTGCGCATCCTCCGCGCGCACAACAGACCGCTGAGAGGGTTTTCTCACGGGACGTATTGTGTGGCGCGTCTGTCCGTCCGCTCGGTGTACTCATGTGCTGGAGTACCCGATAATTGATGAACGCGCCTCTCGGGACCGTGGTCCAATTAGTTTGACACCATTTTGGTCCCTTATCCGGAAGGGTCTACACTCCCACTGACGAGGCTTGTTATATGTGGTTGCAGTTACTCGAACTAATTGTAAACAGTGCATTAGTATTTTGGCCTCAATATTTCGCCTCGTTGTCGTTGTGTTGTTTGAGGAACCAGAGGGAAGGGAGATATGAGGGAAGGGTGTTCGCCGTCGCCCACGTGTGTGTTATAGAGATGTACACTGAGCGTTCGCTAATTTTGTGCTAATGTTATACAGTGTTGATGGGCTTTTTTGGCGATGTGGAGGAGTTAAGAGCAGACACTCAAGTGCGACAATAAAGCTCGTCGTTAATCACATAATACCATCATTAATTACTCATCAGACTCCAGGGTTTCTCACAGCTGTCTTATTGCTGTTTTCGAAGTGAATTTCGGATATCTCAATTTATTTCTCAATTTCGGATATCTCAATTTATTTCTACGTGATAAAATTTATTAACGATTTGGAAGGTCCTGTTAAAATAATTCATCCCTCCGGTAAAATTGTATTTTATTTTCAAAAAATATTTATATCTTTATTGTGAGTGAATATCATAATTCGGTTTATGTGTGTGTTTCGTTTAAAGTTAAAGCGATTGCAATTACAGTTAAAAAAACTATTTATTATGTTGAAAAAAAATTACGTTTATTTTATTTGATTTTATTTGATTTTGAAGCAATACCAGAATTTGATTTATGCGACTTTTCGTTTTCAGTTAATCGTAGCAAGAGTTAACGAAATTATTCATTCATGTTCCACATTTTAGATAGCCAGCAAAATTAATTAGCCAAAGATGACATGGTTTGAGACCCATAAATTTATTACGAGTATAATACTTATAAGCCGCAGTCGCACACTCGAATTTAATCACCGACTTGAAGGAGGTTCAAGAAGCGCGGGCAAAAGATATATTGCGCAAGTGCCGCCGTCTGTCAAGAGCCGATCACACGAGGGATCAAGGATTGATTTCGGTCGTTTCTCAGTCGACACGACCGATCCGTGACCCCGAATCCGTAAGGAGGTGCTCATGTGCCCACACATCAAATACTTGAGGACCGAGTGGTCTGTAATTACGCGAGACCACCGGCGTTTTATGCGCGAGTTGCATGTAGACATTATCTTCAGAATACGAGAAAACGACGTTTATTACTAATTTATCTGCAATCTCTACCGGTTGGGCGAAACATTGTGTATATTTGATTGGATTGAACGCGGACTCTGCCCAGTGCTAAATGTTGTTACATGTAGTGTCTCGACCATTTGGTGTCAATTTTCAGACTCACCCGTATATTATGCCTGCACACACTGTGCTACCCTGCAGTCATTAAATACGGGGGTCATTAAAAACTGGCACCGAGTGGTCGAGGCTCTACAGTACATGTAATTAGGTCTATAATGGATATACATGCAGTTATGGGGCCGAAAGACATACCCCGGGTGATAATGGTCATTAGATGATGTGATGTCATTCAAATCACAAGACATTTCATTTAGCCAGTCTATTTTATGAATATTCAAGCTAATGTTATAACATCAAGCCGGCCTGAATCGGGAAAGCTAACCGCGAAACAAAGCAATTTATTCTTCATTGAACCATTAAGTACTCCGACGTAGGAGGACCCCGTACGTTCATACCTATTTGAATCAGTGCTTTAAAACACCAGTCTTTATTACTCAGAATAAGCACCAGAATCTAATCTAACAGAGGGTCCCGGAAATAGCCAAAAAGGGCGGGGTAGGGGTAATACTTGATCAACCAATCAATCAGCGGAGCTTCGGAGCAATTGGAGCGGAGTTGATTGGTTGATTAAATTCTGTCGCTTAATGTATTTTTCCTGAAAGTAAATAAAAAATATGAAGATTGAAAATTGTTATTTTTTTTCGGCAAGAGTCGCATTTTTTAGAGCACCTTCTCGTTGTGTTAGTGTTTTGTTCAATCGCCTTTTTGTGAAAGCTATTAGCGGATTTTCGCTGTTGATGTTGAGTCCCACTAGAAAAGATATCAATATGATCCGGAAAAGAGCATGCCCATATGTCCCTTTTCAGTAGGCCTTCCGCTGTCGTATTAGGAAGAAAGGGATCACTGACCCGACGAGACTGAAGAAGGCTTGTGGTTAATGGCTCTCAGCCCATTTCATCTCAAAAAGTGATGTACGCCACCAAATGTCAGGAGCAATAGCGTTGCTAATCGTCTGGTTTTTTTTCTCAGTCATCGAAAAATGAGAGTGAGAGTTCCCAGAAGACCCATTAATCTAGTTTTTTTTGTCCCGAAATAGATCGAAAAACGAGAACTAAAAGCGATCTGAAGATCGTGCTCCTCTTTAACCAAGCTCAAACGTGTTATGAAAGCCGGACATGGTAGCATGACCGGCTGTGACATCCGGTCAATACTTGACTGGCCCAACCATCTTGTGTCCCATACAAGGCAGACTTAAGGAAAATTGTAAATCTGTTCCTGTGGATAAATTATAAAAATTATTATAAAATAAAATAAAATAAAATAATTTAAAAGGCGAAAACAATTTTAGGTTAATGTTCCGAAATATGGAACAAATTGATACTACAAACATATGAGGCTGCATTAAGTGGAGATCTTCGCTACGAAAGGGTCAACCCCCGAGGTTGAGATCGAGTTATGCGCTTTTCCAACGGGTTTCCTTTCTCTCTCCTCGATCACATGCACTTTTAATTTTGCTCCACAATCGGAAATTGAGATCATTCTCCAGCACGATTAGACTTGATGTACTGTATTACGTCAGTGTCTTTGTGAGAGGAGGAATCTTCCCCCCATTTACATCCCGTCTTCTCTACACACACACACACACCCGAACCCTCCGGCTAATTTTAGATATATCTGATACGAGGAACGACGGTTGTCTACATGAGTAATCTGTTGCAGGAACGGATGACAGTAGTAGCAGCAGCCTCGCAGCGATGATAAGCTTATCAAATCGATCTACACTACTTCCTTCGGATGCTGGCCCATCAACCCCGACCGCAGCGGCACGTCAACAGTCCTCACATTCCGTCCCCGGCACGGTGATAGACCGAGCTCCCACTCCGACCACACCCATCTCGCGGTTCCATCAGCATGAGCCCACCGTCAGCAACAGTAGCAGTAGGAACAGTGTTTCCACCACCACCACCACCACCATCCCGGCAGCGAAAACGGACCCTAATCCTTCACCCTCTAAGAAGCGCTTTCAACGGTTACGCGTGAGGAGCCTCAGCCGGACGCGGGTGCCGAAGGAACGCCGGGAGCTGCAGCCGCAGCCGCTGGAGCGAGGCGAGGCGAATGTGGATCATGCCGGGATAATGACACTACCACCGCCATCCCATCCGACAACATCAGCGCTGCCGCAGTCCGCGTCCGCAGCGCGGGCCCAGGACCTCGCCAGCCCGAGTACGCCGCGACGGCGGAACAATTCCACCGGAAACTTGTACGCCGTTGATCGGCAACAATCAGCGTCGTCGATACTCTCGCCGTCCCCGTCGCCCTGCTACCAACAGCAGCGCGGATCGTTATCCCGCGCATCGAGGTCGACACTCAATCTCTTCCAGGATGCCCAGCGGAACACGATGAGGCATTTGTCAAAATCCTGGGACTCGTTGACTCGGGTAAGTGGGCAGTAGGATGCATAGAGAATCCGCGCGCGCATGCGCTTGACACATTTTGCATCATTCGCGCCGGGGTGATTTGTGATTTGTGTCGATTGTTGTGTGTTGCGCGCGTTTTGCTGATAAACATGTATACTACTACATTCCCTACTCGGGTATACTCGCACCGTACTGGATAATGAGTTATTGTATGTTCCGAGAGCTCCATTGATTTTGTGGACGTCTGGTGAGTTTTGATACATGATTTTCCCGGTTTATGATTGGTGTATGTGTGTGTGTGTGTGTGTGTGCTTGTGTGTGCTTGTGTGTGTATTTGAATGTGATTGCATCGAGTGATTCATTATTATATATATATTTTATACGGGCCGAACCCTGTCTCGAAACGTCAACTTCCTGAATTGAAGGGACCTGCCATATGAGGTCTCTCGCTTACCCTTCCTTTTCCTGCCTGCCTGACGTGCTAGCAAGGTAGTCATCCATTTCCAAACTGTTTGATTTGAATCAGTTGAAATGCCTTTTAGACTGCGACGTTTCATGAAGAGAAGAGAATCGTTTTTTACTAACGTAGCTGTCACAGTGACACGCTATATCCTTTGTTGAGTGTTGGAGGAAGGATTTCCTCTGCTCTTACCTTACCTCGCTGTAGAAATCCTTACCTAGCTGTAGAAAGCGGGAGCTGAGGATTTCTTGGGATCTACCTCGGACTATTCTATGGAGTGAACTATGATCGTTCTTCCGTGTACGGGGCAAGGGGCGTCAAATGCGAGTTTACAGCCGTCATCGTAGATATAGGAAACAGTTTTCCGCACTGCCTGATGCCCACCACCTGCAGATCAAATATGCAACGACGTATTTCGGCTAGCTTTGTCCGGAGAGTAAGTT